>LFZO01000005.1:0-212007 GCA_001578225.1 Pseudocercospora musae
GACGGAGGGTCGGAAGAGACCTCGAAGGAACGTAAGCGCGAGGTAGCGCCTACTCCTAACGCTAATAACGCGTACGCCGCTATAGAACGTTAATATAGTATAGATACGAGCCTTTTTAGCGCTCAATGTACTCTCCTCTTCCTACTATAGGATAGTAGCCTTAATACTTAGTAATACGTACCTAGAACGGGACGGAATAGGGCGAAGCGAGGTTATATAGACGAACTCGAGGTTAATTAACCTCGTTCAAATGCATTCGGGTATACTTAGCTAACTCCTCGCTTAATAGGGCGCGAACGGCCTAAAATAGACTAACTAGAGGCAACTAGGACTATCGACCTAAGACTCGACTCGTACTAAGTAAGTATATAGGCCGTCTCGATACAAAAGGGTCCTACTAGGCCCTAAAAGAGTCCTCATCTACCTACTAGCCGCGGAAGATCTCGCAAGGGGTTAGAAACTCCCTAGATAGGTCGTTAGCGCTCGGCGACTCCTTTACTAGCTCCGTAAGAGCCGTACGGGCCTCGCTAGTAGGCATATAACCTAAACCGCGCTAAAACGCCTTAACTTAACCCGTATATAGTTAAAGGCGGATACTTAGGCCTTTCGCGACCTCCTTCTAGTTTCTCTCGAGCTCCTTTATCTTCTTTTAGGACGAAACGTAGCTATTTCTAATACGCTTACGCTTCTTAACGGGAGTCTAATTAAATAGGATTAGCGAGGGCTAAGGGGGGTCGAAGGAATCCGTACATATCCTAGTAGCTATATTACGCTCTATCTCCTCTTTTATCGTAGTATTATAGTCCTTCTAAGGACCTAAGAGAGGTTAGCTAAGGCAAGCTAGGGCAAAGGGGGTCGAAACGAACTAGATATGTTAAATTCGGCCTTACCTATGTAAGTATAGAGGTTACTAGTATCCTCGAAACGAGGATACTTCCTAGGGGGCACTAGTTAGCGCAACTCGATCCTATACGAGCTAATACGTACTTCTTAACCTTCTTATAGACCGATATATAAGCTTAGTAGGCCTCTCGGACCTTCTTTTCGTTAGATAGGGCGTCTAGGGCCTCCTAGCGTAACTAGTTAGCTACCTTAATAGTAGGCTTATACTCTACGGGAATCTAGACGTAAGTTAGCCCTATCCGAGCTATCTCGAGCCGAAGCGACTTACTTAGAAGTAGCCCGAGCTATAGGAGGTATACTTTAGATAGTCGAAGTACTTAGTCTCGTTAGTAAGGTCTTCCTTATAGTTAGATAGGTCAATTTAGGGGCATATAGCCTTGAGAAGGCTAATACGGCTTCTACCGGTATAGCCCTATATAACATTAGTATAGTTAAGGTATAGATTACTATTAAACTTTATACGAATAGCTATCGGGCCGAAACGGTCTAAGAGGACTTAGGGTAATGTAAAGGCGACTAGCGATAACTAATAAGGGCGCTACTACTAGAAGGAAGGGGGCTACTATACTAAGTTAGCCCGAACCGCCTTAAGAAGGGGCGAATATAGCTTGCTCCCTCCGGCGCTAGGCGTAGGGGATAGTAGAGCGATAGTATTAGAAAACATACCTAGAGGGTATATATTATAAAAGGGACTAATTTGAATAGACTTAGATAGCTTAAATCCCCGTAGCGGTACGGCGATAGCGTTATCGCTACCTAAGTAAGCTTTTCGAACAATAGTAAGGTTTACTTTATATATAATAATAGACCGTAAGTAAAGTTTTCCATTTCTAGCCTCTAGGACGTAGGCCTATAGAGGGGGGGGGCAATGTCACGATCACGGCCTAGTCGGCCTATTTACGGGCCTAGTTAGCCTATCTAGAGTCGAAATAGGCTAAGAAGGGCCGGGGCGGCCCGTCTTGGCCTATAGGCATATATCTTCTCTCTAGATACCTCTCTTCCCTTTCTTCTTTAGTAATTCGAGTAGTTCTAATCGAGTACTATATACTACGTATTATATACCTCCTTTATACTATCTCGCCGTAGTACTAGTACTAGGGGACTTCTTTGTCCTTCTTAGACCTATTAGAGGCGTTCTAGCGCCTCTATAGGGAGCTTCGGCCCTTCCTACCTCGGCTACGGCCTCCCGAGCTCCTAGGTAGCTTATCCGAAGCCGAGCCGGTAGTACTATTGTCCGAGCCGGAGCGGCCGCGCTTCTTGTTACGGTCTTTGTCCCTATAGGACCTACGCTCGTTCTCTAGCGAGCGGTAGTAGGCGTTCGCTACCTCTTCCGCCTCGATTAGGATCTAGAAGCGCTACTAGCCTACCTCGATACGGTAGCGGATCTTCTTATCTATAGCCGCTACAAAGTCGTATATTATATAGTCCTATCGATCCTCTTCGACCTTATCCTACTAGATCTTTATATAGTCTAGTAGCTCGGATAGGATATAACTCCCCTAGTTAGCCCTCTTTAGCCTATCTAGGGCTAATTAGCGACGTTCTTCTTTCGTCCCTATAGAGTCTAGTATTACCTACTTTATCCTTTCCTAGGTATACTCCTCTAGGTCTAAATACGTAGTATATCGCTTCTATTTAATCTACTACTCCCTCTCTATCTATTCCTCGGCTAGGTCTACCTTTATT
The DNA here is from genome assembly GCA_001578225.1 of Pseudocercospora musae. Classification (NCBI taxonomy): domain Eukaryota; kingdom Fungi; phylum Ascomycota; class Dothideomycetes; order Mycosphaerellales; family Mycosphaerellaceae; genus Pseudocercospora; species Pseudocercospora musae. The sequence continues at coordinate 2,590 of LFZO01000005.1, forward strand.
TCTTCTATAGAATAGATATAAGGGGCCTACCTAAAGATACGGTCGTAGTCGGTAACCTATTAGTCGTAGTCTATACGCCCCTTGCTCTCGAATATATAGAGGTTCCTCGCCTTAGGGATAGCCGATCCCGTAGGTATAGAGGGTAGTATAGCGGGGGCTACGCTTAGTTAAGCATCCCCTTAATCTATAAGGAGGAAGGCTTCCTAAGCTATATTAGCTATTCTTTTCCTAAGATAGGCTAATTCGAGGCGTTGTTTAGCCTATTTAGCCCGTTCTTCCTCGTACTAGAGCTAGGCCGCTAGGACCTCGTCGTTAAGGTCCTCTTTAGCGCTATCCTATCCCTTATTATTGTCGATAGTATCCCCTAGCGAGTCATTAGCTAGGGTAGAGGAATTATTGTCCTATTCGGTATTAGGAAGGTTTTCCTAGTTATTTTCTTAGCTAACCGGGTTGGATACCGAGGCCTTTGCTTTCTTCTATACTATTTTGAGTACTATGTAGTACGCTTTAGGAGAGCAATTCGTATATAAAAGAGGTATATAATGCGTAGTGCATAGTACTCGATTAGAACTACTCGAATTACTAAGGAAGAAAGGGAAGAGAGGTATCTAGGGGGAAGATATATGCCTATAGGCTAAGACGGGTCGCCCTAGGCCTTCTTGGCCTATTTTGACTCTAGATAGGCTAACTAGGCCCGTAATTGTAATACTTAGTAAGCTAGCAAATTCTTTTCTAGCTAGCTTATATTACAATAGATAATAATAACTAAGCTAGTATACTACAAGACATAGATACTTAAGATAAAACATCTAGATTACTAAAGAGACCTTGCCTTATCCTAACTAAGGACAACTTAGAGTAATGGTTTAGAAGGATAGAAATTTTCTTAAGAGGAGAAGACTTGTTTTATACTATTCTAGAGAATAGTAACTAACCTATTACTACTAAATCCTAATACAAGACTATCTAGTAGATATCCCTATACTTAGGAGAAGATAATAAAGAGCTAGTTTTAGATATAACCTCTACAAAAGTAGCAAGGGCTATAGCCTTAAAGGACTAGAAGAAACCCTAGAGGTTTACTACTTATAAGTAGGAGAGGGGTTTATATAAACTATATAGTTAGGATAATTATATAATGATCTACTATCTATACCTAGAAATAGTAAGATAAATAATTTAGGTAATTGCAAACAATAAGCTTATAGATAATAAGAAGTTATTAGTAATAGTTATATATAATAAAGAGGGCTCTAAAGAGGAAGTAGACTAATCTAACTAGACTAAGAGTTAAGGGGAGTATTAGAAATAGACACTCTCTACCTAGTTGTCTCCTAGTATTGTCTAGGCTAGCTAGCCTAATTAGGCCTAGCTTAGGGACAATTCTCCTTTATCTTTGTATTTGTAGTCTTAGATAGACCTTTATCCTTTTTATCTACTACGAATTGGGTCCCTTGGTATGCCTACTCTCCTCCGCCTACGTAACAATGTTTAACAATATCTACTAATACTCCTTCTAGTAGTATACTAACTAGTATTTCTATAGTAACTATATTACTATAGCGATTAGCGCTACTAATAGGAATATGCCTATTGTGTCTCTTTCTCGATAATAATCTACTAGCGCTAACTCCTACGATCGGTCTAGCTTAGTATTCGTTAGGATACGAGATAGTAGTAATCTATAGCTATTAATCTACTAGTAAATACGAGAATATAGGTTAGATATCCTCTCGGTTATACAAAGTACTCGAATACTAACTTTAGTACCTTTAGCCTTTATTTCGCGATACTTCGAAACGATACGATCTACTATCCTCTCTATCCTTTCTATCTTAGTTAACTACTTAGTATATATCCTCTTCTTCTTTTCGACCTTCTTATATACTATACTAGGTTCTATATACAAGTCGTATAGTATAAGAGAAAGAACACGAGAATGCGCGCCTTGGAATGAGGTAGACGCGCCTACTAAGAGATTATATAAGATTAGTAATAGTAAGGTCTATATTTGCTATATATACTTAGATAACCTCGTAAACATAATATTTAGACTCGCGGTTCAATATTACATACACCTATATATCCGTACGGGACTGGAGCCTACGATAATATCGACTTTTACGTATAGCCTACTAAGAAAGTGCGATTTTACGTATGGCTCGTACCCCCGCGAGAGCGGGCGTGGAGTGTCTGACGGAACCCTGGATACTGCGGATCGCTCCAGACTTCACATCAGCCTCTTCAGTCTTCACAACACCATCAACTCTTTCAGCACAAGGAAATAGCGGAAGCCCAACACAGCCTGGTGAAGGTGGTAGGAAATTTGGCAGGTGAATTCGGCCGAGCCAATGGCTTCCAGCGAAGAATTTCAAGCCCGCCTTGGGCATCTCTCAGACTCTCTCCTAGTGGCGAGGCAACCGGCATCAAGGGCAGAAAAGAACATCTGGGCGTAAATGCATAAAAGGATGAATGCAGTGATGCAACCTGGCAAAGCTTCACTCACAAGAACAAGGAACGACACGTGGAGATGAGTCAGGCCTTGTGTGCCGACATCTGTCACTTGAACAAGTATTCGTGAACGACTGTTCCACAGCAGCAGCGCGCTCGACGATATCTTTACGCGCTAGTTATTGAATACCTGCCGTACTCGGCAGCCTTCGAGAGCATGCGTAGTTTATGCCCCTTTCACGCTATCTCCGGCGCCGGGAGGTAAAGACTTGAAGTTCTCGATTGATCCTCAAGATGGCAATACAAGTCATGCAAGCAATTATGCGCTTCTCGTACGACTGCAGCCCGCTCAAAGTCTTGACACGCCTGCCATTTCCGGTAGCCATCGAGAGCTCGCGTAGACACGCGGAGCAGCATGGCAGCCATTTCCGATTGCCACTGCCAATGGCTTTTGCAATCTATCTGGCGTAAAAGTGGGCGTGATAGAAGCGAAGAATGGACGTATGTGGGTAGGCTTGGAAAATGCATCCTTGCGTTGCATACCATGATTCGAATATAGCAATTGAATTCCGATCCATTCCCGCACCCACGCTTGATGCACTATCACAGAAAAACGCAAGTTTGCCCTCTAACACAGGACAAATGAGAAGCCGTGGTGTAGAAAGTACGGTCACAGTACCCTGTCTCGCCACTTCTGGGTTCAAAGGCTCGCTGCAAGAGCCACGCTGAAGGTGCTCTCTATCTTTGCAGCTGCCACGTGTCTGGCACGCGAGCTGGCTGCCATCATGGCTTGATGCTATTGCAGACTCATGCCGTCTCCACGCCATCTGCATGAGTATCCTTATACTCGGAGAAGCTTGGCCGCGTAGTCTGCAATAAGCTGTTCGGTCGGGAAGCTCATTTTCTCCAGCTTCTCGGCGTATGGCGTTGGTACCTCAGCACCAGTGACACGGACTGGAGGAGCTTCTAGGTAGTCGAAGGCGTATTCGGCTGTCAAAGCCATGATCTCCGCTCCGACACCAAAGCTTGGAAAGCCAGACTCAACAGCCATGAGGCGTCCAGTCTTCTTCACTGATTTGATGATGGCCTCCACATCCATTGGCTTGATACTTCGGAGGTTAATGACCTCAGTCTCGACGCCGTACTTGCTCTTCAATTGCTCGGCTGCTACAAGGGACTGGCCGACGCATCGCGAAAGGGTGACAATGGTGAGGTCCTTGCCCGGGCGCTCGATCTTCGCTTTGCCGAACTGCATACCGTTAGCCTCTTGCTGCCCAACTATTTTAGGTGATATTTGAGTGTACTTACAGGAATCACGAACTCGTCACTCTGCGCCTCCTCGCTCATCTGGAATGGCAGACCATAGAGCAGCTCGTTCTCAAGCACACAGACTGGGTTAGGATCCCGGATGGCAGCCTTCAGCAGACCCTTCGCATCCTCGGCGGAGTAGGGAGATACAACCTTGAGACCTGGAATGGATCCATACCAAGCAGTGTAGTCCTGCGAGTGCTGGGCAGCAACACCTGCGGCGAACCCGTTGGGACCTCGGAAAGTGATGTTACATGGCTGAACGCCGCCCGACATGTAGTGAGTCTTCGCGGCAGAGTTGATGATTTGGTCAATGGCTTGCATGGCGAAGTTGAAGGTCATGAACTCGCAGATTGGTACAAGTCCAGCAAGCGCAGCACCGACCGTAAGACCACAGAAACCAGACTCGGTGATCGGCGAGTCAATAACTCGCTTGTCGCCGAAGCGGTCTAACAGGCCTTTTGTGACCTTGTATCTGCAAGCCAGACCTGGTCAGCATTGGTTCAGATAGCATTTCTTTGGTGGCTGATGTTTCCCCGCCGATTGGTTTTCTTGCGCGCATGCTGTAAATTATCTTTATCGTTGGTCCCGCGCACAGCCTTGTGCACATTTATGCATCTCGCGAAAGACTTACGCTCCATTGTATTGTGCAACCTCCTCGCCCAGCACGAAGACCTTTGGGTTCTTCTCCATCTCCTCCACCATTGCCTCGTTGAGAGCTTCTCTCACAGTCATCTCCTTAGAGCCAGTCGCATATGTCCTCCATCTCGATATCGCTGGCGCAGCGACTCTCTGAAAGCTCGATCTAGGGATTCTAGCAGCTGTAGGAGTGGAGCGTAGGAGCTGCGCCGCTGGGCGGAGAAGTCGTGCAGCAACCATTCTCAATGCCAATTGTCAATGGGTAACTTGCTAGGGTGGAAGCCCAAGATGAACAATGGCAGGAGAACGGTATGTCGGTGATGGGACGGGTGAGCGTTGTGCTGAGAGCTCAACCACTGCTGGTAGTTTTCGCAGAGTTGTCGGAGGAGCTCTCGGGCCGATTCTAAATTTACAGTAGAATAGGAACCAGGGTCTGCGTGCTTGCGCGAACTTCCACGCTTCCAAGATCAAGATTGAACTCTAACAACAACACTTCACTTCTGCACGTTTCATGCTCGAACTCACGTCCATCAAACTAATTGCATGCGAAGAAACGTAAAGCTCCATTCGATCACGTTCCGTCAAACGATTATGAGAGAACTCCCCGTTGAAAGACACTTGCTTCGGACTCCGATCCTTCCCGGAGTCCTCATTTCACTTGAAGACTCGCGATGAAGAGAGCCACTGCTTGGTGGTAGCGATCTTGCTACAGGACACCGCGTTGCAACTGCTCTTCTTCTCCTTGCACGATGGAAAGCGATATGAATGCGACTATGGTGGTCTCCTTACGTTACCTGCGGAGCTGAGAGTAGGAATCTGCGAGCACTACTTCTCTGGACTTGATCAGAAGAACAGGTTTGTGTGCGATGATGTAGAGATACCAGAAAAATCACAGAAGCTAGCTATCCTGCGTGTGTGTCGGCAAATATTTGTGGATGCCATGCCAGTCTTCTGGTCTGCAACCACATTTTCACTCTATCAATCCTGTCAAACATTCAATACACCTTGAGACGAATGCTTCTATCTATGGCTGAAGCAGATCGCGAAAGAATCCGTCAAGCACATCAGGCACCTGAAGGTCACCATTCATCATCGATGCTGGCTGAGGCAGGATCCTCCAGAGAGCCATTACGGGTCATCTTGCAAAATTGAAGTAGACCTCAATCGTATCGGGTCAGACTAAGTTTTCCCGCAGACAATGCCTTGATGTCGCTGTAGATCGACATGTATAGCACAAGTTAGACGAGCAGTGATGAACATTCCCAGAGTGCATGGGAAACCATTGGTATCAACAGAGAATATCCGGAATGTGTACCAGTCTCTCTACGTGTCACGGAAACTTGCAACTGTTCAGAATCGTACGTGGTCAGAATTCGACAGAGCATATCGACGGAATCTTTCGAATCAGCAGCCACGAACTTGGAATGAAAATGTCCGGCAAGACAAGCAGAATGAGTTATTGGGCTACAGAGGCAGCCCAAATGAAAGCCCAAAGGCTCGAGCAGTGCTCATGAGCGGACCCACTGACTGCATGTTGTAGCTGAAGTATGTATGCACTCAGAGTTACTGTACTTTGACCGGCTTTTTTTCATTGATAGTTCATGCAAAGTTCATGCAGGTGAATCCTTGGCAACGCGAAGCGCGGCCTCGGTACAAAACGTCACTGGCGTTCGGCCAGACCAGCCACATCACACATGCAAGGTACGCGACAGCAGTCGTCGTCCTCTTCAATCGTGCGACACAGGTTCGCCTCAATGTCCTCAGCAGGTCGAATCGCAAAGAGAACGTCTTTGCAGACATTACCAATAAATCGAGACCACCCGCCGTAGTACGGACAGGATCGCGGCTGTCCAGAACAACCATCGACAGAAACCCTGTCTTCCCACCGAACGAGATCTCGTACATTTACATACATTGGCCTCTGTGAGCTGGACTCACAAGGATCTCAATGTTACCCACGCCCGACGACTGCGATGAGTGCAAGCCGGCATATATGCGACGCAGCCTAGATTCAGCCCCACCATCGACAATAGTGGTGTCCAGTATACCATTCCTCTTGACATGGATCGCAACGGTATACGTCGCGCAGCGCAAACTATATCCGCTTTTGACGGACGAGCAACCTGAGAGAAAAGGCGGGGAACATGATTTGCCAACATTCAAGCAGGATACCTCCAAGGGCGCAAAGTGGAGCCACCGCATTACATTTGCTTCGAGGGCGAAGCTAGCATCATGGGTCTTCTCGGCCAGCATAGGACTCTCGGCTGTCCTGATTGAGCTTTTGCTGTTCGAGATTTCGGATACGTTGAATCCAGCTGCAAGAGGACTTGCGCTGAGGATCACGATGAGCTCTCTGCTGGTTCTGATCCTGGTCGTAACGCCAGCATTAGAGATCCACGGAATGGCCAAAGGCGTGCTAGGAAACCCTTCGGAATCGACATCGACGCGTAGGACTAGACCAAAGCTTCGCATTATCCTCCAGGTAGCACTTTTCGCGTCATGGTTTAGTGTATTTTGGTACATTCCGCAGGCGTCCATTTTGCGAGACACACTACATCATCCCGAGTCAGGGCATTCAGAAGATCATTCCTTCACGGAAGCCTGTCTTGAGCGAGTGGGCATCATCGGCGTGTCGCTCATGGCCTCACTTTCTGGCTTCGCTGCTGTATCATGTCTGTGGCAGACATTTGGCGTTCGGCACAGGACAGTGCGCGATACCGACATCAACCGGAAAGCTGCTGGACTTTCAGCGACTGAGGAAATGCTTGCGACCAAGCAGAGCAGAGTAAGTGCTCTAAAGCGGAAGATGAGCCAAGACGCTTCACCTGTCGAACAGACTGGCTTCTTCGGCCGCATGGTCGGCTCATTTCGTGGCTCTAACGAGGCACAAGAATTGAAAGCACTCCGGATGGAGATCTCTGGTCTCGAGACAATGCGCTTCACATTAGCAGGCTCACTAAGCAATCTACGCTCAAGACATGAGGAGCAAGAACGATCGCGAACCAAGTTTGGCAGACTGCTAAACGTCGCAAACATGGCCTTCGCAATCTACTGTGCTTACAGAATATTTACGACCTCCCTTTCGTCTTTGCGGAGATGGTCACAGCCAGACCACTCTTTCGCCAGCAGCGATCCCATCAATAGGCTACTAGCGATTCTTACAACGCATTGGGACAGCGACCTGGATCGTGACGCTTGGGCACGCCAGATCAGCTTCTTCCTTTCTGGTATTATGCTTTTAGCATCTTTCAATGCTGTGTTGCAGACCTTCCGGCTCTTCTCGCGTTTTGCGCCAGGACTGCTCCAACATGCTCAAACCAGCTTGCCTCTGATTATCTCACAGATCGCTGGCACATATGTGATCAGCTCGGCGCTACTCTTGAGAAGTAATCTACCGGCGGAGGTCAGCAGTGTCATTTCGGAAGCTTTGGGTGCGCCGCTCGAAGGACGTTTCGTGGAAGGCTGGTTCGAGAGTTGGTTTCTGGTCGCGATCGGACTCACTGCCACTGGTATTCTGGTTGGCCGCAAAGTCGGCGGCAATGATGATGACTGGGACGATGATGGATCAATAGAAATGGGGAAGAGAAGCTAGGGCAATTGAAAAGTTTTCATTGGTATGCAACGAGTCCCGAATCATCGGCCCTCGCAGAACACGAAAGTCGCAACATCGTAGATGCCTTTTCCTCCAGTGTCACGAAGCAGCTGCTGCGACCGCCTTGCCCTGCTTTAATGACTGTTCCCGGCTTGGCCACACAACTCGCAGATTGGCCTGTTACACCTCTCCACTGTCAGATGCGCTTGCCCTCTTCTTGCTGCGGGATGGTCGCTCAATCCTGCCCACGAGAAAGTCCACAACGCATCTGCAGAGATCCTCTCGCAGTCTCGAAGGCTCGCACGAAGGGTGTGTCTCAATCCTCCAAGTGTAGTGCCTTGGCCCAGCTCGCACGCCTCAGTGGAGAAGCGTTCGTCTACAGTCAAAAATTCCTTTGGTGTCCAGATTCCCTGAGCAATTGTGAATCTGACATCGTTCTGCTCCGACTTTGACAAGGGTTTATTCTCTAAATCGATGCCACTCGTCATGAATTGGAGTGGGGGCTGGCTGAGGAACATGCGTCCACAGGATGCATCCTCACAGACGTTCAGGAGGTTCGGGTAGAGGCTGCTGGTGTATCTTGAATCATTGAAGGCCATGAGGGTGTAGATCTTGCCTGGGTGACCCGCTAAAGTCTTGACAAGCAGCGGGTTGAACATGATGCCATTCTCGCACGCGGCCAGCTCTTCACAGCCGCCGAATTTCTCGATGTCGCGCTGCCACCATTGCATTACGAAGCGATGGACGTCATCGACATTGACGTCTTCAGCACTTCCTGGTTCGAGAAAGAGTGCCTGGAAAAAGAAAGAGGAGGATGTTAGCAAGATTCGCGGTATCATCAGGAAGAACCACGTTACCTTGCGACAGGGCGAAGATGAACCAATGACTGCTTTCCACTGTCGACAGACGCGCTGTGCGCGAAAGAGGTCTTCTGTCTTCAGCTCCAGCAGTATCTGCTCAGCCAGCTCGACGACACCGAACACCTTCGTGGCTGCGCTATCCGGCGGGACTGCTGCCATTGAGATGGGTTGAGCTGCGGTGGCGATGCTCGATACGTCCTCGATACTGTCTTGATCCGCCATGAGGATATGTGTATTGCGTGTGTGCAGTTGCAGGAATTGGTTCGGGAGCGCTTGGCTCAAGCAGAAGCTTTTCTCGAAACGTTGCTAGCGGCGGAAGCGGACCGAGCTTTCACATGCAACGACTTTCAGGAAAGTACGAGCGCAATCTTGCGTACGATGCTTAGTCTAGCACAGAATTGCACCGGATCTGGGTTACAAGTTCTTCGCTTGGTGAAGTCCTCACAACAGCTGGCTCGCTTCGGCCCTACCAGCGTCTCGCGCATCCACTTGAGTCTCTCATCAACATTTCCGCTTGCATGGAAGATCTCTATCAGAGACTTCCTTCGCGCATTCCCCTACGCATAGGTTCTCAGCCCTGTTTTTGCACGTTGGTGCCTCTCCCGTCCAGGTAATTGTCCAATGCGTACGTGGACAAATTTCCTCAGTCGGCCTGATGCTCTCCCCTGTAAGCTGTTCCAGAACTTCTCCGAATTTGTGACCTCCCCCAAGAACCTTCCGGTAGCGGCTGGGCGATGCTTCTTTCCATGACACAATGCGACTGAACGTGTCTCAGTGCGCGGATTGGAGTGGCCAGTTCTTGCTTCCTTGTGCCCACCTGTACCACTTGTACTTGATCGCGATGGCACTTGTTGCGAATAGAAGCAGCGGCTGGGTGATGAATATTTGTCGACAAGATGCGTCCATGGGGACATCGAGGAGCTCCGTATGGAGAAAGTGATCTTTGTATGGAGCACACTGGTGGAAGGCCAGGCTCATGGGATCATCCCATTTGGTCGATGACTTCACGATCATTGGATTGAGCACAATCTCGTAATTCATACTTTTGAGATCCTCTGGCTGCAGGACACTTTCCACGCAGTTCAATGTTTAACATCATCCCTCAAATGTGACGTCCCTCGCTTGACCTGGCTCGAGAAACAGTGCCTTGGGACAGACTGAGGATGATCGGATCGTCAATCTCCACAACCTGCAGACACATTGGATGAGCAGGAGATCTTTCAGACTGAGTCCGAGAAAGATCTGCTCCGCCAGTTTACAGATGCCGAAGACCTTCCGAGCGGCCACCCGATGTGAGAGAAGACATCATTGTGGTTCACGTGATGCTGTGTCGCTGGCTCCAAGTCATTAGATTTAGTGACGAATGTGTAAAGCGGCAGAGCTTGGCGTTGGACCAAGCTTTCACATGCAACAAAACAGCTTTGAGGAAGGCGCGACCAGTGGTATCAATAGTTGTGCAATTGTTCAAGATCGTATCTACATGATATTTTTATATTAGTCATTACCCACATATTCGCTACATTACTTCTTCAACTGTACGCTTTCGCTGGCCTCGGCACCTTCGCACTCGCCCCATGTTTCGGATGCCTACCCTTGCCATGCGGCTTGTGTTTTTTCGAGACACCAGTAATAGACGCCGCGGGGGCGATCTTTGGCGCAGCAGTAGTAACAGTCGGTGCTTCAGTAGGCAGTGGAGGAGAGGTGCCAACGACATGATATGGCTTGCGAGCACCCCGCGCTTTGATCTTAGCCACATGATCAATGTCTTCCTTAGAGTCACTGCGACCCATGTTCTTGAAGGATCTGTGGGAGCGGTCTTTGCCCTTGCACTTCTTTGCATCACGAGCTTCGATACAGTCTTCATCTTCTTCCTCGTCAACATCGCGGGGGTGTTTCATGTGAGTAGCTGAGCCTCTGCCACCTCCACCGCGCTGGGAGGATTTTTGCTTGACGTGGTAGCTGGGGTGTCGCTTTTGAAGCTGCTCATCGTCTCCATCGTCGGCATCAACGTAAGCGTTCATCGCATCTTCGTCCAGAGAATCGTGTCGGTCGTCATAGAATTGGTCATCGCCAAAGTCATCGTCATCTGCATTTCTCTTGGCCATCTTCGCAGCATAGCGCATGCGAGATGTCGTTGTAAGATCCTCGACTTGCTCGCCAGTGGTTGTGTCATCGTCTTCCAGCTCAGTGTACCTGTCTTCAGATGGTTCGACATCTTCAGGAACACCATCTTCGAGGTCTCTTCTCTGAATGGAAGCGACATAGTCATCATCGTCGCCATCGTGAAGCTCCTCGTATTCTTCATCATCGTCCTGGACATCTCGCGGGGCGTTCTTTGGCCTTGGGCCCATTCTTGCAAGGGCTTCACGATTGTGAGCCAGACTGCCAGTTTGCTGTGCTTTTGCATTCGCCACAGCCTTGCTGACTCTCTTATTGGTGCCTGATACAAGACTGTCCCAGTAGCTAACAGCTCTAGCCGTCATTCTGGGCCAGGCAGCAGCCTCAGTGGGCTTGAACTTCTTGTTTGGATGGCGCCCAGCTTTGCTAGGTGTGTTGGCTCCAAAGCCACTGCGAGCATCTTGAGCGATGTGAGTTGGGTGTGGGTAGCTTCGCACTCCAGTTGGTAGATGTGCTTCATGCGCGCTACGAACAGACGTTGGCCTTTTGCCCTCATGCTGACCTGGATGACGTCCACCAGCAACACCAGCGGATGCCGCCGCAGTCAGTACAAGAAGTGTGAAGAAGAGCATGTCGAGACGGATTTCTTGATGCCTCAGCACCGCACATCAAGAGTCCCTACGGCACTGAATGTCCAGAAGCTTGGGTTTTGGTGACAGTATGAGATGACATGGTCAAGCAGTGCTCGATGGCATTAAGAAGGGGTCGGTAGCGATGCTTCATCTCAATGCACCGTCCGCTTGCGATGCCATTCTTTGAGGCAGCGTCAGTATTGAAGCTGCGAAAGAGCCATGGGGGGTCAACAAAGAGTGACACCGATCGCTTCAACTTGCCGTATACTATGTGCAAATGCTCACGGGCAGACTCGATGCAAAGACTCTTATGGCAGCTCCCCGATGCCCTTGGCTCTTGCCGAGCGATGGCAGCATTATAACATGGCGAAGAGCGCAACGGTCGGCTTTGAGCCAGTATGTCGGGCCTTCCAAGCTGATGATAGGAAGCCCAGCAATACTTGACCATGACTGTCACTGCTGGCTAGTTGTGGTGTGTCTCGACGTGGCTACTCACATTCCTTTGCACCAATCATTTGGCTATGGAATGCAGCTAGACCATCATGATATCTCCTTCTGCCTCAGCTGTTGATGCCGACAGCGTTTGTGGGCGCACAGCCTGACTGCGAGTCATCTGCTGGATAGTGGTATGCGGGCCAGCCGCGCGTGCGAAGCAAGAAGTGTTTCAGACTTTCCCAAAGCGGCAAGAGAGACTCAGGGGAAGGGTGTGGCAGTTCTTATCGTGTGTGACGTGGGGTTATCTTCCGACACGCGATGCTTTGGTTCGCAAGCTCATGTGGAGTCGGATGTGGCAGTCGAGAGCAGCAATGATATCAGGCTATCAGGTATTTGTGCTTACGCATGTCCTGACAAGCGACATTTGCTAGTCACGAGCGCTGACTAGCCTAGCGTCTAGGGTGGAAAAGAAGTTATGGAGCTTGAAGCCGGAATTTTGGCGGACTTCAACCATTCCAAGCTTGAAGCTGTGCCTGAGGATGTCGATGATGGTGTGTCGTGAAGCTTTTCGAGCAGCTGCAGATGCGGTAGGCCCCCGCTGCATAGGCGATCCATCGTCTCCAAGCAGAAAACCATGGTGCTTGCGCAAGTGCATGAGAGGAGGAGCAAACGGTGATTGTTCTAGATGTCACAAGCAGTTGAAGTGCGATTTACATATTAGTGCATGTGCATGTGGTTGTCAGCATGGATGTAGAAGCAAGGCTCAAGCATTCATTGTTAGTGCATAGATTACATGTAGATTGATCAATGACGTTCGGTCTCCTGTCGCCATACCAGGATCATGGCAGGATGGCTGTCACAGGCAGAACCTTGTCTCGCGCCGGTGACTCGTTGACGATCCGATTGGTTGGGAACCCGGCTCATAAAGTGCACATTGCACATGCACATGAGTTGAATCATCGACGTTGTGCAGAATGCTTCCACGAGAGCGGTAATAGTAATGTACCTAAGGAGACTGCTGGCGGTGGCCGGTGGTCGGTGGCGGTGAAGAAGAGGCCTCAGGCAAGGAGAGTGAATTCCAGGCGTTCAGGCGTTCAGGCGTTCAGGCCTTCAAGGACCAGCCTGTCGCAGAGGCAACTCTCTCCCGAGATGGGTCGGGGGACAGGCCACACTGCCATGGTGAATACTTATTACTGCCATGGTGAACATACTTATTACTGCCATGCCCCACGCCCCATGCCCCATGCCCCATGCCATAGCAGGCCTTGACGAGTCTTGACTCTTGAGTCTTGACGACGCAGGCTACACTGAACTAGGCCCTATAGCGCAGCGCAGCGCAGCGCATAGATCACAGGCGAGGAAGCTTTTTTGGTACATCCATGTATCTATAGCAGTGGTGCTCAGCCCAGCGTGCGCCGTGCGCCGTGCGCCGTGCGCTTGCCTCCTCCACCACTCCTCTGTCTATTTTCTGTTTGTACCGTGCTGCTGTACATTATTGACGTATCTATCTCACACGCACGCCCAAATTCCACTCATCATTCAGCAGCACTTGCCTCCAGCCGTCCCAGCACACCGAACGCCGCTTGAGTAGTCTCCCTCTCCCGTACCCCCTTCGTTCCCTTCCAACCAGCGCATCGTCTTCAGGAGGCCCGCGAGCCCGGCAGGCCATACACAAGCCTCGTCCTACGGAGGCGCCAACACCGCCGCCGACGAACATCCTCCTTGCGTTGACGCTGCAGCTTGCATGCATCACGCCTTGCCTCGACCCCCACCAATTGCCTGGTCGCAACGAGCTCCGGAGAACACACTTTCTCACTTGACAACCAGCAAATCGCCGTCTCTACACCCTCTGTCTACTGTGCTGGTTTGCGACGCCATACCCACAATGCAGACAAGACGCAAGAGCCTCAATCTGGGAGATCTCGGCGTCGTTGCTCCGAAACGCTCGCGAACGCAGTCGCATCCCTCGCCGCCGGAAACCGTCGTCGAAGGGCAGGAACCACCGATCAAGAGGTCAAAGCGATCGCATGCCTCGGCGTCACCACCACCACCGCCGCCACCACCACCGGGTCTAATGAGTCCGCCACGCACCACCCTCATTCGCATCAGACACGAAAAGCCTCCCAAGCCATCCGCCGATCTCTCCCCACCACCATCACCTGTCGCGGAAGGCGCGACCAGAAATAAAGTCGATACGGAAGGAATCAACGATGACATTGTCGTCGCCACCATACAACAAATCGAGAAGACTGGGAACAGGCCGCATCTAGTCAAGGAGCTTGCTGCAGTCCTCGCGACTCGGCTTCACTGCGTGGAGAAGTATGCGCGCTACACCTGCAGCCATTTCGTGTCGCAACACGGTCGCTAACACGCTGAGCAGATCTGCGAATCCGTCTGCGCTGATCTCATCGCGGCTGACTTCTTACCTGCATCGACCATGGCCGACCGTCAGCCCTTGTCCATTGGCGAAGGACCTGTCTCCCGTTCATCCCCGTCGCTTGTATTTCTACCTCACAACAACACCACACCAACCCATACCAGAAGTAGCAGAACCAATCCCTCAGGCGAATCGCATCATTTCGCCCTCGTTATCCTCCGCATCCGAAGTGAACGACGATGAGCGATACTCTCGAGAACGACAATCGCTTTCACCAGAGGTCGACCTTTCTTCTCCAGAGCTTGACGAAGACACTGGCGCTGATCCGAGGACCCCTGGCGGATCATTCTCGGCACGCGCATCTCGCGAGAGCACCTCGTATCTGGCTTCCCGCAGAGCTGCCAGTCCTCCATTGGAAACCGAAGAGCGCGACTTCAAGCAGACCGCGAGTGCACTCTACGAGGAAGCTCTCAAGCGACGAAACAGCCAACAAAGCCCAAAGGACGTCGACATGGACTCCAAGGATGCATCACCTGGGGCCGAAGACTCTGAGAATGCCACAATGTCCATGGAGATCGAAGAGTCGGAAGAGAGTCTGGCTCAGAAGAACAGCGAAGCCGCGCTCGGCCTTTTTGGCACTTCAGTCGCCTCGGCGCAGCATATGGAATTCAGCAGTCCCGTTATCCATCCGCAACACGAACGTCACGATGAGAAGTTGACGCTATCCTTCGGCGGCAAAGACCAACACATCTCGTTGCCCGAAGCCGCCATTGCGTGGGACAGTTTGCAAAGCCCAGAAACTGTCGACCTGTCCGAACTAGAGGACATGTTCGACGCGTACTAAAGATGTCATTGCTACAGCCATGCCTTTGTTTGATTTGCAGTGTTACATTATGTTTTCCCTCCACAAGAAAGCAAATCTGTCGACAGGGATGTGAAAGTAGAACTGAGAGGGGGCGAGCGCAAGCTCAGGGCTCCTTGCTGGGATCTGGAGTTACTTGAGCGTTTCGTCGATGGAAAGAAGGTGAAACGAGACGCGAACTGTGTGTATTATTACTACTAGACTTGACAGCTTTTGACGGTTGGCAAGGTGAACGAAACGACAAAAAAGTGTGCGTGCTATGTTTACGTCTGCTGGTTGGACGGATTGCTCCCCGACGATATGTAGGAAGAAGCTATAAATCAAGGAAGAACCACATCAATCTCAGCTTGATCTTGAGTTTTACTTTCTCTTTCGGTGTCCGGTGCCTGAAGCATAATTATGCTTGCTTGCTTGCTTGTTCTCCTGCAAGGATGGTCGGCTGTGTCATGCCGTGATCTCTCCCGACCTCACTTCTAAGTTCTTACCTTCTGCAATAAGCGATTCTTCTGATGGCGAATCCATGAACATCGCATCCTGCCACACTCAAACGCGAAAGGAAGAAAAAGAGCAAGCGGCAAGCCATCAAGAATCTCTTACAGCCACCCAAGACGTTCGACCATGCCACCTGAAATCATGTATCGAGCCGTATCCCCAGGACCTGTAGCACGTCGGAGCTGAGCGGGAGAGAGGTAAAAGGGCAGGATTGCCCTTATGAGTGCCTGGCGGCGACGAGGTTAAGGCGGCAGGATGATGTAAAGCGTAGGTCCCGGAAGGAAGGAGGCACGAGGCGACATCGCACCAGGGATTGTTGAATTGCGTCAAACTGACGACGCTCGTTGGGACTCTCGAGAGCGAATGTACCTGCAGGATCGTACTGCAATTGCTGTGATGTTTCCTTGGATTCCAGTGCAAGGATTGCGGGGGGGCATACCGCTACGCGGAGATGGCCGATGTCTAGATACGATGAAGGTGAAGGCTGCAGTCGGGGAGCCCCTTCTCGAGCGCCGCCGGTAGCTGGTCGTGTAATCCGATTGTTGGCTCTTCAGTAGAAGGATATGACTCGCGCGTGTTGCAAAGCGAATGAAGGTCCATATCGCTCCAGCCTCCGTCCGACCCACATAAGTGTAGCCGCTTCGCACTGATAGCTTCCAACTTCAGCACTTTGTCCCCGACTTCTTCTGAATCATTCGTGCGTCGCAGTCCTTTTTCTCGAGTAGAAGAATACCGCAAGCACAATCCCATCAACGACTCGAAGGAAGATTGGAAGCTCTCACGAGCTCAAGACCGTTCTCCAACGATTAAGCGATCGAGGTATCAAGAAGGGCTTCGACGCAAGAAAATTCAATCGATCGCCTCGAGTCTGTGGATTCACGCATACAGCGCGGACTGACGATCGGATACAGTACTTTCTCCACTTTCAACCTGAGCTTCGACTTCTGATCTACGTGCATTACCTCAACCAGCTTCGTAGCTCGGTGCCGGCCGACTGCAATAAACAAGCATACGCACACCCACCAACTCCAGCCGTCAGCAAATTTGATCCGCAAGGAGGTCTTGCCAGACTTCTTACAAGATCTTCACTCTAAGTCCCGACATCGCAGGTGCCGTCTATGCTCACCAGATCCTCGCTGCCAAACTGCATGAGGAGAGCACCCTGAGCCATCTCCCTGTGCTGGAAATGCATAGTAGATTATTCAGGCAGCGATGGATCATGGACAATCACACTCGAACTCCATGAGGGAAGATTCAAGGTCGAAGTGCGAGATGTGGCCAACGTGCTCTGGAAAACTAAAGTGTTTGCGAACAGGAAATCAGCACGCGTACAGCAAGTCGGGTTGAGGAGTTCGTTGAGCAGCGGAAGACTTCAGATGGCAAGTTCGAGTTGCGCACTCAAGATGTCGCCGCGTTTGAAGCGCTCTCCGAAACCATTACGGAGGGAATAAGAGCATTGGCATGCTTGGGAATGATCGTGGAGGAAGTATCACCAAAAAGTTTGTTTCGACAGAATCAGCAGGCGGTGCATCGTAAGGTAAGCACTCGCTATTGTTGATGTTCCCGGGAATATAGATGGCATTTGGATCGCTTTTGGCGTGAACATGGCTGGGTCGGAGATGGGAGCGCTTGAGCATATTTGTGCTTCCAGAGACCGGGGTTTAGCCTATAGCAAGGGTATTGTGGCCAGAGCAATACAGACTCGCCAAAATACCGCTGAGGATGCTTCGGCTCGTTTAGCAGCGCTGTTCCAAACATGTTCGTTCCCTTGCGTGCGTCAGTCTGTCGTTCTGTCTTGCTTGAAGGCCTCACTGCCAAGACTAGTTCAAACACTGTCTCCAGTCATATCAGCCAGGTTTCCCTCAGTCAGTCGTGAAAGTGACGCGCAAGAGCCGGCGCAGGAAGCACGGGCCTCTTCACAAGCTCGATGCAGGTGAAGCTTGAAATGCCCACATTTGTTCTCCGCCATGTTCAGTACCCACCACAGTTCGAAACACTTGTCGTACACCTAGCTTAACCAACTCGAACACAACCATGGTGCACTATCAGCAGTTCTCCGATGCCAAATGGAGCCATTCCGGAGATTACTGGATGCTCGAGAAGCCACGCAGTTCCGCCGCAGCTCGCCGATACCTCGACGACAGAGGCGCATCATACCTCAAGAACAGCGCCATCGAACGCCTTCAAGTCCTGTGCGGTCGAGTACAGCGCGGTCTGCCAATATACGACAAGATTGATATCCAGACCCTGCAACAGTCCTGCAATGCCAGGGGTCTGCCGAGTGGCGGCACTACTGGCACAGTAAAGAGGAGAAAGGAGATTCTGATCGAGCGACTCGAGGCTGCAGATGATAGCTTGACCTTCGATCGCTTCCTTGATCTGCCGCCTGAACTGCGACTCGAGGTCTACGGCTTCTACTTTAGCGATGTGATCAACTCACTCAAGCCTGCCGGTTGGGGAGGCTACCGTCAACCGCCCATCACGACCCTCGACAGGATCAGTCGGAAAGAAGCACTGGACGAGTTTTACAAGGTTATGCCATTCGAGTTGATTGTCGGGACAGGTCAATCTGGACCACGAGCGCAAGGCGCTGTTTGGCAGACGGTTATGTCAAAGCAGTATTTCGCTCAAGGTTCGGTCTTCCTGGAGAGAGCACCTCGCGAGTCAGTGGATAGGCTTCAGGTGCTCAAGATCAGTGGTAATGTCTGGATTAGGCGTGGGGAGGGGAAAGTGCGGTGCGAGATCATTGTGGACTTCAAAGTAGGAAATGCTGTTGGGAGATTGGGTATGGGAGATGGCGACTTTTTGGGTGATCTGTCGGCGGAATCGGCACAGCAGGTGCTGGATGCCAGGCTGGCCACTTTCGTGGAGGTGCGCAAGCGAGCAGGAGGAAAGCTGAGGCTGCAGCGTGATGATGCGGATGCTATAAAAGAGCTGTTGAAGCCGATCGACTAGGATTCAACGCGACTCGGGGTCGAAGCTGCTTGAAGGAGGACCAAGGAGGCGCAAGAGAAGATCTGGCAGACTTCCGTGTAAAGGTCTCGGATCATGTTTGTAGGAAGCTTGGCGTTCTTGGATAGTCCAGACGTGCATTGATCGAGCCGAGATAGCTCACAAATGAATGGAGAAAGCGCCGAACGCTTCGCATCGAGTTGTTTCTGTGTGCGTTGCACATCGGAGTCGGCGCGTGGTGGGCGCAAAGAGAGATGGGAAGTGCATGTGCATCAAGGCCGTGTACTTAGCTTGTGAATTCCGGCAAAAGCCGTGATGGCTTAAGTAAGACCTGTGCCAAGTCTGCCTTCTCTCTTCGCTTCCCACACGCTCCCTGGAAAGTCATCAGTCGTCGCACAGCAGACCGCAAGCATTCGTTGCTGGGCCAAGGATTTCTCGGAGCTGAATGAAGCGCAGCAAAGGCGTTGATCGTGCCATCCTAGGCGTGCGACGTGGAGAATGTCTCGAAAAGGTCGTAAGCCCGAAGGCTACCACAATCTAAATTCTAACATTGCAAATACTATGTGCTCATCACGAACTCGTAACGCTCACAACGATACATACAACGCGCCGCTCAATTGACAATGCTCATCCTTGCTTCTCTTAGCCTATCCATTGTGCTGTCGCGCTGTCCTAGGATCCTCCTGATCTCTTTACACGCTTTGAGGTAATGCTCTTTCACGCCAGGTGTAGGCTTCCATGGGTTTGGTGCTTTGTCCCAGCCATGAGGCACTTCTGGCACCATGGTGTATACCACGTTCTTGCCAATTTCGTCTGAGATCAATCGCTGGTAGAATTCTTGACCTTCTTCGAGCAGCATGTCCCACTCGCAAGTGTACATGATGATTTCGTCGGGAAGGGCGTTTCGAAGTAGATCTGTCGGGGCCACGCCAGGTGACAAATATGGTGAGTCCAGGGTGACGTCTTTTGGTGGGTGCAGGTAGGAGTCGTCGAACAGGTTCGTGAACAGAGCTGGTAATTCCTGATCTGTACGCACACACGTCGCTCGACGCTCCTCGCGCGTTCGTGTGTAGTCGAGCGACGGATACCATGGCACAATGCCGCGAATGCGCACATCGGGTACAGGCCCAAGATCTTGCTGACAAACATTGGCACCTGCCTTGGGCGCTTGTGGCTGAGCAGGTGCTTGTGCATGAGCAGGGGGAGGAGGCGGAGGTTTGTTTGGGTCTAGTATGGTCTCGCCGTTTGCTAGCAGCTTTGTTGAGCTGGATGAAGCAGTGTCCCAAGTCGAGGAGGGACGATCGTCAACAGACGCAGTCCTACTTGCAGGCTCTTCTTGCTCAGAAACATTCGCAAGGTGCGATTTGGCAGCACGTGGCTCGTCTCGGTGGAAGCCAGTCTGGTGATCGTAAAGCCGAAGCGGAACAGTGAAAGCCATGTTGCCACCGGAAGAGAAGCCAGACAGTATAATCTTGTCGGTGTTGATTCCAAGCTCTTCGGCATGCTTGTGAATCCACAGCACAGCGTCTACGCCGTCCTCGACCGCGGTTGGGAAGGGGTTCTCGGGAGCCAGGCGGTAGTCCACAGAGACCACAATGGCATTGCACTCGTTGACAACGGTACCACACCACCGAGCGTCGTCATACGCTGAGCCAAGTGTGAAGCCGCCGCCGTGGAAGTTGATGACCACTGGATATCCTCCCCATCTTCTCGCACTTCTACTCCGCCTGCGCACGATATCTCCAATCGAACTTATGCTCATCCGATTCTTATTACGATCTGTCGCTGTTCGTTCCTGCTCATCGTCGCTTGTATAAGGCTCGTGACGATGCGTCCATAACCTCTTTTGTGTATCGTAGTCCGAAGGCACGTAGAAATACAGTGTAAAAGTGCCGGGCCTACCAGACACAGTACTGTTTATCACGCGGTAGAAATTGGGCTTCGGGGGTCGTGGAGGTGCGAGTCTGTGAAACCACATGCCCAGATTCATGAGCACGCGCCAGAAGACGGCCTGCATGTGAAGTACCCATCGTGGGCGGTTGTATACCTTGTTGTATTGCCGCGGTCTTTCGTCTCTATAGGAATGCGGGAGATGAGGTATGAAGGTCGACAGGCGGCGTGAAGCTCGACGTTGTGGCAGCTCGCCAGCCTCCATTTCCATCGTTTCTCGTTCTCGGTGCTCGGGAGACTGGACGTCTTGCATGTTGAGGACCGAGAACTCGTTGTCCAGCTGGTTCTGCCTCGACTTCTCCATCAGTATATGTCCCGGAGTGCCCGGTAATGGGGGTAACGGGCGCTGACGACGCAGTGCCGCGATTTCGTCTCTGCAGCTTGTACTTCTTCAATCTCACTGGCGGGCAGCGATAGTAAGGGGTAAGGCTTGCGCTTTGTAAGAAATCGCGATCACAGCTTACGGCCAAGGGTGTACTGCGACAAGAAGTCGGGTGCTACCTTGTTCAGACACGTGCGTGCGTACTTTTCTTAGCACAATTGATAGTGTATGATGAAACACCGCCAGCATGCGATATGTGAAGCTTCCATGAAAATGCCCAGTATACACTAGAGTATACAGTGAATCTCGGGCCGACCACCACATCACTTCTCCAAGACAACGTACTCTTCCATGAGACACCCACGTCATATTCTCACTATTGGACTACCGTCAAGAGAGAATCGTACCACTTTAGCTTGTTCCACACCTGTACCTGTCAGACATCGTCCAAGAGCTTCTAAAGCACACGATAGCAACCGGATCGGGACCTCCAAGTACCGAGAATTGCACAGCCTCCTTTCAACATCAAAGTAGTCAGCAAAGGGGTATCTTAGACGATCATACCGATATCAAGAAGCCAAATCATCCTTCCACCAAGCGTTCCATCGAAACATCAATCCTTCAGCCTGCTACTCACAAAATACTCTCCCCCATTATTCGACCAACTCACACTCTCTGCCTCATATATCAGCCTTTCCACCCTCCATCCATTAATCGTCTTCACGCCCACATCATCCCACCCTCTCTTAAGCGGCTTCAAGGGTCTTGTGCTCACCACCCTTGCACCTTCCTTCAGGTACTCCTCTAACATGTCGCAGACTTTGATATCAGTCTCGGAATCAAGCTTCAGGTTGTTGAGCAAAATGATATCAACGACGGGTAACAAATCTCGAACATATTTTGAAGTCAGGAAGTCGCCTTGTCGAAGCACTACAGTGCCGTGCGGCAGATCGTAAAGCCCCGCTCGCGCTCGAAACTGCATGAGATGGTATTGGGCCAAAGCATGGGCCTTCCTTTCGCGCTCAATGCCGTATGCTTCGCATTGCCTTTCTAACGATGCTTGCATCGCTGTTTGTCCGACACCCGAGCCGAGGTCGAGATATATGCTTTTGCTGTTGAGACCGACGTGCTTGAAGATCCGCGAGAGAAATTTGGGTCTCAATTCGCCGTAGACGTTCTCCGTCGACTTTGCGTTACTGCGATGGAGGAGGTCAGTGCAGTTGTCTGCGATGACCCTGTCGTGAAGTTGGTCGAAAAAGTGCTCCAGAAAGTCTGGCCTGAGCGCTAAGCGCTTGTGACGCTCGTGGCCGGTCAAGACGTTCAAGGCGA
Organism: Pseudocercospora musae; assembly: GCA_001578225.1. NCBI lineage: Eukaryota > Fungi > Ascomycota > Dothideomycetes > Mycosphaerellales > Mycosphaerellaceae > Pseudocercospora > Pseudocercospora musae. Next base: position 24,909 of record LFZO01000005.1, read on the forward strand.
TGATGGTGTTTTTGTATGTCTGCACGCCACCAGCAGAAGTCCAATTCTCATGACCCTTCCATGCTTCCCTCAAAGCAGAGCAAATCGATTCTCGAGACCCACCTATACCTTCAAGCAGGACAGAGATCGTAGCTACAAGATCTTCGAAGGGATCGAGTTGTCGAGCATATCGATGGTCTTTCCTGTACGTCCTTCGACCGAATGCGAAACGCTCTGCGAGTCCTAAAGGGTACTTGAGGTCAACGTCGTAAGGTGATGAATCGTGATTATCGGCACTGTGATGGAGTTCGAGAGGCACCACGACTTCTCGAGGTCGTGTCTTGTGTATAGCTCTACGTTGTCGTAGTGTGATGGTCTTGGATGCCGGCGCCGGCATTGACGAAATGATATCTTCAAGGCGCCCAAGTGTGGCATCTTCTTGAGATTCTGGAACTGCGGTGTCGGGCGTAAGATCTGGATGTGCACTGGAGGGATCATCGTTTGCTTCAGGAGAAAGAGACGAGCTTGCATGCCTTGGCTTTGTGCGTTTGCCATCGCCAATTCTGGTGGTAGTGGTAATAAATGGCCTGAGATTGTAGCCATGAGGCGCGGACATGCTGAGTTCTCAATCATGCCATGCTTAGCTCTGCTCGAGAGTGCTCTATAAGCTGTTCCCACGTGTAAGAGACTCTTTCAGTCTGAGACTTCTCCATTGCAGCTTAGCGAAGTTCATTAGAGATCTGCAACACCGGTCTTGAGTATTTTTCATTGTGTCTGAGATTGACTCACATGGCGACGTCGCCAGTGGTAATAACCCTTCTCTCGGAGTCGGCTGAGAGTCTCACCTAGTATTCCATGCTTTGTCCACTTCACAGACTGTGATCTCACACTTCACGATCTTCGGCTTGATTCAAGAGAAGTCAATCATCTCCATGCTCTCTGCATTCGTGCCTGGTGCTAGTCTCGCATCAGGCAGCTCTCCACAGAACCGAGTTTCTATTTTGTTACAGACCGCGTTGCCAGTCGTCGCTCACTTCGCACAGTGCCTCCGGACGGGTCCCAACATTCTTTCACCTGGATGTCGTATGTGCCAATCGATCGCGTTCGAATCTGCTAGGCGTAAGCCAAAGCTTTAATGTCATTAGTCGTAAGACCATTCACACCTTTCAGGTTAAGTACATCAGCGTTTCGGTGCAACGTGAAGGACTGCGTGTCCACGATGATAAAGTCTGGTATCCGGTAGGCTCCCAGTACAGCTCCGGTCCTCGCAACCCGTGGTAGACTTCCAGGCACAGGCGAATGCAGACGCAACGTCTCCTGAATGACTTGCGAGAAATACGGCCTGGTCTCTATTTCCTACAGCCTTGGTTCTCTGAGCAAGTACTGGACTCGGAGATCAGCTTCAACTAGACCTGCGGATGCCGCAGAACTTCGCAAACAAGATAGGTCCGCGCCATAACTGTAATGTCCGAGCCAGCAGCGATGATGTTAGCCACCGCTGTCTGCACGACTTTGTCCGTGACTTCTGCATCCAGTCCTGATCAGGTACCATCTTGGACAACAGAGTCTTCAATTCGCTTCCTCTGTTCCATGCAGCGTGGGTTTCTCTACATGCAGAGCATGAAAGGTACCTCAAACGATGCTCTCAGCTCTGAAGTAATAAGGTGTGAGATTTAAGCATCTCTTCACGTGATAGAACGGGCTAGATTCACAGGGACGCATATTCAAAAGCTGTAGTTCCGGTGTTTGCACATATGCGAACCCGAATAACACGATACATGGACTTTCGGACGTTTCGAAGTTCTTGGCAGGTTGCTAAGTGGTATCATCGTTCAATGCAGAGTCTGTGTCGCACTGTAAGGCCACTTGCGCCCTTTCAGGCTTCTCGCGTTCTGGTGGAGGGCATGTTTATCAGCATGTTACGCGTGACCCGTCACGGGACTTGCTTTCCCGTTGGAGATTGTTGCATTGGCATTCCCTGACGACCTGATTAGAACCTATCTTGATCTTGTTGCGCGTGGTAACACTGCTGCGTGCCATACGCTTGCTTGTCCGCTTGCTCGAGACAACCGACTCTACTCACATACCTGCCAAGCTCTTCTCCCGCCTCTCCATCAAACATTATACAGATTCCCGATAGCAGGAATCAGAGCTTGAAGAATCGGGCGGAAACCAGGCAACTGGGCAAGCCCAGGGATTGTAGGTACTATCGGAGGGTTGATAGGTTCGCCCGCAATATCCGTCGGGAAAGTGATGTATGTAGGGAGCAGAATAATGAGACAGGTCTCCAGATCGAACTCAGCCGGTACAACGATACGCGTGCGGACTGGTACCTGAACGACTTGTGCAATTCCGAGGGTCTGACAATCAGCATCGGGACGTGCGGGTACTCCCGAGGCTTATTTACTTGACGCACGATTTGTGAAAAAGCCTTGACGGTTGTCGAATCAAAAGTGCCTGGTTGGATGCCTGGCAAGCCATTGATGTATCTGGAGAATGGAAATGTCAGTCTTGATACAACAGCCAGCCTTTTTGGCGAAGCGAAACGGACAGGTATGCTTCGCATTGAGGCGCAAGCGGCATGTTGGCAATCAGTTCAGCGGACTCAGCGCCGTACGCGTTGAATGCCCTCACGATGTACTTGAGATGGTCGACACGGGTCGAAGCTGGGCAATCGGCTGCGATTCCGGACGCAAGAGCGAAGGTCGTGATAGCTTACGCAAATCTCATGATGTCTTGTTGCCTTGTTGCGCGCAGCATCGTGATATTTAAGTCCGCCATGATCATGTTCCAACGACTTGCGAATATCGCCGACTGGTCTGCGTGAAGTTCCTGTATGACGCCGATCTTCTCCTCATGTAGGCTACGCAGGAGCGCATTGGTGCTAGCATGTGCTTCAATCATTGCCTCTCGGCCACGCGATGAATATAGCGCTGCAGAAAGCTATCGAAGACGTGCAGTACCAGAGTCTAGGCTGCAAACGGTTGTTGCATGCTCCCAATGGCCGGAATGATGGAATGGAGTAGCGAGGCAATAATCATCACCAACGCCACATTGCGCCGACTTCGCTTTCCATAGTTCCTCTGCTGTGCTGGTTCGATCCTGCTACAAGGCCTGCTCTGGTGTCTGTCATGATTCCTTCGCCGTAGTCGTCGGAGAGACAGCGTCCATCATTGTAGCCGTGACCACCACAGCGTCGGATGCTGCTGGAGAGTTGCGCGTGGTGTACCAGAGCAATCGCATTGCCGAGATTGGACTGCTATATCCGCGTTGATGTGCGCTTTCGCAATCTCTTCCTTCGACTCAAATCCGCCCCCGATGCATCTCCAGCTCTTTCTGTCGCTTGAGAATCGTGCCCACCAGATAATCGGTTATCTATTGGGTCGCATTGTGTCAAGAGCTGACCTGCTCGAGATCACCCAGGGCTTCCGAGGACGCGGCATTTGAATGGCGCTGCTGTCTCACTCGAGGCCAGGAACAAGAAAGCGACGCGAGCAAAGCCGTGCAAACAGGTCATTTCTTGGAGGAGCAGGCAATGGAGTACGCGCGCGAGTGAGACTGGCAGGCCGACGCCATGTAGTAATAGTCCACTCGAGTTCTCGGTAAAAGCGTCATCGCGGGCAAGAGAGTCAGCAGAGCTCACTGAGCACCTCAAATGCAGCGCTACAATGGACAAAATGTTGTTGTTGTGGTGGTGGTGGTGGTGGTAAGTATACCATCTCCTCGACTTTCAAGTTGCTCCCTCCGTGTTCGGCAGCCGATCCCTTCACTTCACCTCGGGATTTGTAATCTCGATTCGTCGCACAATGCTCGTGATTTCCAAGATCTCACACGCCTGGTTCATCTGCATATGGCGTGCTTCAAAATTCGCTGACATCGAAAACAGACTACTCTTCTACTACCACTGATCACAGCAAGAACTATCCCCAGTATTCAAACACAGACTCTATTCATCTTTGTAAACATACATCGATCACCATATCAATTGGCAGAAATCACGTCTCAGAGCTCTCCGCAGTCATGGCTCTCGACAAATTATTCCGACCTCTCAAAGTCGGCCACGACGAGCTACAACATCGCCTGGTAATGGCCCCTCTGACCCGCTTCCGAGCAGACGAACACCACAATCCCAGCCCTCACGCAAAGCTATACTACGAACAACGCTCCAGCACCCCCGGAACCCTCATCATTACCGAAGCAACCTTCATCTCTCCATCCGCAGGCGGCTACAACAAGATCCCAGGAATCTGGTCCTCCTCCCAAATCCAAAGCTGGAAAGAAATCGTCCAAGCAGTCCACAAAGCCGGCTCACCAATCTACCTCCAACTCTGGGCCTTAGGACGAGTCGCACAAGCTTCAGTCCTAGAAACGGAAGAAGGAGGACCTTACGAAGTCAAAGCGCCTAGCGCTATTGCGGTAGATTCCTCACAGACGAGCGCTGGCGGAGCAACCACCCTCCCCAAAGAATTATCCGAGGATGAGATCCAACAATTCATCAAAGATTACGCCCAAGCAGCCCAAAACGCCATCCACGAAGCCGGATTCGACGGCGTAGAAATCCATGGAGCAAACGGGTATCTCATCGATCAATTCTGGCAAGCCGTATCAAATCAAAGAACAGATCGCTGGGGTGGCAGTATCGAGAACCGAGCAAGATTCGGATTAGAAGTTACGAAAGCTGTGATTGAAGCCATTGGAGACTCCAAAAGGGTCGGGATGCGACTATCTCCATGGGGGAAATTCCAAGGCATGGGAATGCAAGATCCGATTCCACAATTCGAATACATAATCAAAGAATTGAAGAAATTGGATCTTGCGTATTTGCATTTAATCGAGAGTCGGAAATCTGGATCTGCGGCTGACGGGGTCTACTCCGATGAAGGCACGATAGAATTGAAGCATTTCATCGACGTCTGGGGTACTGAGACCCCGATTATTCTTGCTGGAGGTTTTACTCCTGAAAAGGCTGGTTGGGTTGTAAATGAAGTTGCGAAAGGTGACAATGTTGCCATAGCGTTTGGGAGGTATTTTATATCTACGCCTGATTTGCCTTTTAGGATCAAAAAGGGGATTGAATTGAATAAATGGGATCGTCCGACTTTTTATGCGCCGGGGCCGGAAGGGTATACGGATTATGAGTTTTCGAAGGAATGGCTGGAGGGGAATGAGAAGAGGGGGGAGGCTAGACTTTAGATTCAGGTTGTAGATGTAGATTGCCTCAAGTGCGTCTGATCACGCAAATTACACTGAAGTCCTTCCGTTCGGCATTAGCGGGCTTCGCTCTGTGCATCCGCTATGCCGTCTCTGCGCATCGAATTCCCTCAGCCGGCGCCGCCACAGACAGGCTCCTCCCACAAGCATGAGCCAGGCAGTACCGCAAAGGACGGCAAGCTGGGAAAGTCAGTCAAGTTCTGATTCTCAGGACATTTGAGACACTTACCAGGAGAGTCTCTGGGCTGTAGTGTAGAACGGCATATACGAGGCAGAAAGAAGTCAAACCCATCAATCCAATATTGCATGCCCACCAAGCATAATATAAAGAAGATGGTAATTTTGGCCTTGCCCCTTTCTGCCACGACACGGGACCAAATTCTTCAAAGTTCAGCCAAGCCTGCACAAGTTCCTGCGACCTCGTACATGTATCCATCTCGGACTCATAGCTCGTGTGAGACAAGGCATGTTCCGTCTCGTTCTCATACATTCTCGCAGACTTCGCAGCCTCTCTCATCACATCATAAGCAGTACCCGAGTCTCGGTCCCAGATCCTGGATTCCAGAGGGTCTCCATACATTCTGAACTCCAGCATGCTGTTCGGCATTGGAGGTCTCATGCTTTGCTCGTTGAGACTTTCGGGGAGGCTTGGGAGGAGACCACAGCGACCCGGCCTGCACCAATCTCGGGGCTCTAGGCGGAATTTGTTCGAAGACATGGTGGATGTGGATTCTCGACCAGATTTGGCTGTTGAAGGATGGATGCCAGAGTCAGTGAATCTGGAGACTCGTGTGTCGTGTCTCGGGTGTGTGTGTTTCTTGTCCGCTTGAGGTCGTGAGAGAGCAGCTTTGAGTGGTGGTCCGGGCTGGTGCAGACTTAGACTTGGTCTCGCTGACAACGCGGCCTTCCGGGCTGCAGGCATGTTTGGAACTCCAGGGCTGAGAAACAGTGCTTCACTGGGTCCATGCTGCCCTGAGGGCTTTCGAATATCAGCCGAAAAGCGGCGCATATCCATTGGCGAAATGCATTCATCATAGTTGTCTGGGTCTGCCGGATCATACTCGCGAGACCAATGCTGCACCTCCACTGCAACCAGTGACGACCGCCTCTGCCTTCTCGGTACACGATCGGGGCTCTCTTGACGGGCTTCGACGTCATCTGTTACATTTGGCCTACTCTTTGACCTCTCCCATTTCGACAGCACAGCCCAATCCTCCGGATCGAGCGATATGTCGCTGTATCTGCGCAGTTCCTCGGGATCCAGGATCGGCGGAGAGATCAGTCCTGGTGAGCAGTCTGTGTCGGAGAAAATGGATTGGTTCTTGTTTGACGTCCAACGCTGGTCTGAATGTTCAGTGTTAAGCTGCATAGGATCTTTGTAGATGCATGGCTTGCGAAGGCCAGGCTGGCCGAGCATCTCTTGTTGCACCGCCGTGGTTCCTGGGTCTTTTGACTGTCGCCCCGACATCTGCGCGTGGTATTTGCCCGATGCAGAGCATGCTCGGACTCGAGATGAGCATGAAGCTGTATATTAACTTCCGAGGTAGCATGACATCAATTGGATGGGGACAACCTCCATTGTCCATTCGCCTGCCCAGAATTGCTGCTTAGCATTTGAGGTACCAATCTATGCCAGAGCAGAGCTGAGGTCCTGCTTTCGGCTGTCAAGTATGTACTGATTGAGCTTCCTCGCGTTCCGTGACTCGACGAACTGCCTGGAATGCGTGAGTACTCCGTGCTTCCATCGCTCGACCGTATGATAGATATCCTTTGGATATCTCTGTGGTGTATTCGAAGCTGTACGTGGAGATGGCGGACTAAGTCAAGCTTCAGCAAGTGGGTATCTAGCTCCTCAATCCATTTGTTGCTGACCTTTCCAAAGTGCAAGCGCGACTTCCACAGGGCGCCGGCGAATGGTCATCCCTAGCCGGCTTTCAGCTACACCATGACGTACATGTTCGAGGACCGTGTCGCATCCCTTTTGCAAACCGAAGCTTGGTATGCCTTGTACAGCTCAAGGCCAATCATCACTATTACTGGCGCGATTAGGATAAGTAGCAGGGCAGACGTTATCGCGCCCGAGCTCTTGACCATCATGCCGAGATATGATAAGCAGCAGCTGAGGTGCGGGTGCCGTGTGCGCAGTTCCGGAAAAGGCGATGCTGATGAATCGTCGAACTCCACGACTGCCGTGTAGCAAAGAGCGATCACGAAGGCGGCTCCAAGAGTGCAGATGAGCAATCCAGGTCTTGCAAGCAGATCGTAAGAGCGTCGTGTGTGCAGATTTAGCGGAGACATGTTCGCTGGATGACCAAAGAACCTTTGGGGTCGCTTGTCAATTTCGAAAATTATACCGTACGAAGCCTCTGACGGACTCGTCTTCTTTGAAGTGACTTTTATCTGTACGCTGGTGGAAATGGCTTGTCGTGTCCTCATCTGACAAAATTTCAGTCCCAGATTTCAAGACCACGTGCCGATAATAAACATATGTTGCTTCCTGGTGAATCGTAGACATTGCCATTTTCCAAGTTTCATACGCGCGACCATTTGAAGGACATGTAAACAGCGACGCCGAATGCGCAAAAGGAAACGTGACGGTGGCGGTTCTGATTTGAGCGTCTTGAAAAGTGAGTGAGTCGGAACAGATGGTATGGTGTGTGATAGTGCAAAAAAGTGCAAAAAATTGTACATACAGCACGTGTGTTTCCCGCGAGAATTCCCATCTTCACAATGAACCGACGGAACTTGATCTCATAGTATGTAACTATTTGATAGCTTTCACGGTTACAGCTATCAAACCTCTCAGAATAGGCGCAGTCACAGATGAATCTGAAGCTGGTCTTGTTCCGTTGGAGAGGGAGTTCAACCCCTGATGGTCACCCACCTTAGTACTAAGCACGCGGTCGCTGCTCAAATTGGAGGCTTGAACTCCTTGAGATTGCCAGCTGACCTTTGGCCGTATGTGATTGGCTGACCTGATACAATTCGTTTATATATGTTGACGCCTTCCGACGAGGTTTAGCCGGAACGAAGCAGCGGGGTAGAGAGGAGGGGAGCGCTTGCGAGGTGTCCCAAGTGACAGTACGTGTTCGGGGTGATGTGTCGTGAGCAGGACGTCTCTGCTGCGGTCCTGAGCCGGAGCTGTGTCACCAAGTGGACCTGTCTTGGGTTGATGACTTGGCTGGCGGCGATATCGTCCTTCGCACATCAATGGTCGCATGTCACTGCGGGCTCATAGAGCCGCAAGAGGGCAGAGACACGTGCGCAGCACGTGAGCGGCATGGAGACGATGGCAGGCGTGTGACGAGTACTCCTGTCCATCAACAGCCAAGCGCCGCCTGCCTTCTGCCTTCCATGTCCGCTCACTCACTCACTCACCTTAGGGTTGCTCACGCCTGCCCCTCAACAAAACCATGGTTTCTCTTCACCCGTCACTTGAGCATGTCTTTGACGTTCAGCACTTCTTCTCTTGGCACAAGTCCAGTCCGCCCCTGCAAACAATGTCCGTTTCATGTGTTTTCTTCGAGCCTTCCCTTCACTCTCATCGTCATCTCGAACAGCTGAATTGAATTCACCGCATTCAAATGAAAGGGAAGATAATCAACGCGCATTTGCGTGACATGTACTAAGCAGAGGGAGAAGAAGCCGGGTGAAAATTAGGAGAGAAGCGTGAAGTCTGCCCTGAGCCGACATCGTCGCGTCCCTGGCTCCACTTCTCTCTCACACCCAATCGCACGACTCCCGCCCCCAGCTATTCTATCGTTATCAGCATGCAGCCAACTTTGATGGAGTCACAGCCCTGCAGCTCTCCTCTAGCTTGTCCCTTTTCCCACAGCTGCAGCTTGAGACAATTTTTGTTGCTCACACAACTCTCATACATCTTGCCGCTGGAACTTCACGCTGGACTCTTCACCCGACGGCATCTTCATACATATTGCCAACGCCGATCTTGAGCTTCGAGGAGTCATTTCGAAGCGACCCCCCACCATGAGCAAAGGAAAGGTCTGCCTCGCCTACTCTGGCGGTCTGGACACTAGCTGCATCCTGAAGTACCTTTTGGTGAGTCTCGCGAGGCATTGAGCAACAATGCTCTGTATTAAGCGCAGGGATAATTACTGACGACTACCAGGAAGAGGGCTATGAGGTGATTGCTTTCATGGCCGATGTTGGCCAGGAGGAGGACTTCGAAGCTGCGAAGGAGAAAGCGTTGAAGATTGGTGCAACCAAATGCTATATTGAGGATTTGCGTCGGGAGGTGAGAGGCATCAATTGGAAAGACGTTGGCTAGGCATTGACTCATTTTCACATAGTTCGTCGAAGAGCTCTGCTTCCCAGCCATTGCCTGCAACGCCATCTACGAGAACGTCTACCTCCTCGGCACTTCGCTCGCCCGTCCAGTCATCGCTCGCGCACAAGTCGCAGTTGCTCAGAAGGAGGGTTGCTTCGCCGTCTCCCACGGATGCACTGGTAAGGGCAACGACCAAGTTCGGTTCGAGCTCGGCTTCTACGCTCTCCAGCCTTCCATCAAGGTCATTGCACCGTGGCGAGACCCAGTCTTCTATAACAAGTTCAAGGGCCGGCAAGATTTGTTGGACTACGCTGCCGAAAGGGGCATTCCAGTCACATCCACCAAGAGCAAACCATGGAGCATGGACGAGAACTTGGCACACTGCAGCTACGAGGCTGGCATTTTGGAGGACCCCAACACCAGCCCACCAGAGGACATGTGGAAGCTCACCGCTGATCCTACCAAGGCTCCAGATACCCCAGAAGACTTCACATTGACCTTCAGCAAGGGTCTGCCAACCAAGCTCGAGTACGAGGGCGGCAAGAAGGTCCTTACCGACCCAGTTGAGCTGTTCCTCGCCGCCAACGCCATTGCTCGCAAGCACGGCGTTGGTCGCATCGACATTGTCGAGAACCGCTTCATTGGCCTTAAGTCCCGAGGCTGCTACGAGACGCCAGGCTTCACCATGCTTCGTGCTGCTCACATCGATCTCGAAGGTCTTGTGCTCGACCGTGAGGTTCGTGCTCTTCGTGATCAATTCGTCACTTTCAACTACGCCAAGATCCTGTACAATGGCCTCTACTTCTCGCCTGAGCGGGAGTTCCTCGAGGACAGCATTACCGCATCGCAAAAGAATGTCAACGGCAGCGTTCGATGCCGAGCATACAAGGGTAGCTTCAGCGTGCTTGGACGATGGTCCGACACCGAGAAGCTGTATGATGCCAGTGAGAGCTCAATGGACGAGATTGGTGACTTCGAGCCAAGCGACACCACTGGCTTCATTTCCGTCAACGCCATTCGACTGAAGAAGTTCGGCAAGGCCAAGGAGGAGGCCGGCCAGAGCATGGTTAACAAGAAGTAAGCTTTGCCATTGCCGAATGCAGTGAGCTTACATTGTCTTCTTAGCAAGGTGCCTGGAGTCCGTGGAAGACCGTAGACTACTAGACCTGTAAATGTAGGATACCACAAAGCGATGAATATACCTGGGAGGACGCAACTCCGGCTTGCAGCAAGCAATGGCCATACATAGTCCGCAAGCATGAATCGTTCACGATCACCAACCGAATGTGCCACGACAGCGGTCCAGAGCGCCTTCCAATGTTACGCGGGATGCTCAACCATGCCGCTTTGCTGCCACGCGAGTCGTCGGTATGGTATCTATCATAAGAAAGATGCCGCGCCAGTCGCCACGCACGAGAAATGGATCACCGTTTCTCCCCGCCAAAGATCGGCGGCCTTGTGACGATGCTGTCCGAAAGTCAACTGAGGCACGAGACCACGCCGGCATTGTTCCAAGACGACCTTTTGCCTGCTCTCGCTGCACGCCAGGACTTTTGCACACCGGTATTTGCCAGCGGAGGAGTTCTCAGGAAGCCCACTTTTCGTCCTGTTGTGAGACTGCCTACCCGGTAAGTTCTAGCACACCCATCGGTCGGTACAATATTCCTCGGCCGATTTAGGTGCAGGAAAGTGAGCCGCCGGAAGCAGCTCCCACAGCGTGGATTGGTTCAGACCTTCGTGCTATGCCGGGATTGTGTCAGCCACTCTTTCACTACTCAACGGCACTTCCTTAGCTCAGATAGACGAGAGATACAACGCGGAGGAGCGTGGAACGTGGGACGCAGGTACGTACCAGAGTCAGACAATGAGCGGAAGTGCATGATGGGGTGAGAATCGCATCTGAGTGCAGCTTGAGATTGGCGCAGCTGCAGCGCATATCGGTGAGACAGCGAGGCCTTTTTGATTAGAACTAGCGCATGTGGGGTTGCGAAGCACTTCAAAGTCCTACCGCATCTTTCGCCTCTTGCAATCTTGCTTCTTGCTCCGACTCTTCCCTCACACTTTTTCCAACCTTCCTTCACGGCCTCAGCCTCACCGTTGACTCGCGAGAGCGGCAGGGATACCATTGCGTCAGAGGCGACCAGGGCAAGAACAACAGGAAACAGATTTATTCTTTTGCACGACAGGCTTTTGGAGATTTTACTCGCTGTGGGAAGACGAAGCGACGTAAGATCGGAGCCATTTATTACAGGATGGTATTAACACAAAAAAGAGCCTTTCCTCGACATCCAAACAAGTTCCCGGCTACACAGCTCTTTCTGCTCGTGAGTTCTCTCCCGCCTGAATCTTCAGCCGCGAAACAACAAACAAACATTAATATCACCACAGGCACTCGTACGCCTTGCAGAACCCATTGCCATCACATCCATCTTCCCATTCGCCTGGAAGCTCGTACTTCACTTCCATGTCGGCGACAAGAGCAATGCATCCTTCTACGCCGGCATCATCATTTCCGCCTTCTCGCTCGCGGAGGCCATATCTGGAATGTGAGTATGAGACAGCAAAGCTGAACTGAACATGCCAGCCCTCTCGAACACTATTGGAATAACGCGCATGCTAGGTTCTGGGGAGGATTATCAGATCGAATAGGGCGGAAACCAGTCCTCCTCATGGGATGCTTTGGGACGACACTTTCTCTACTCATCGTTGGCCTGTCCAGTTCTTTCTGGATGGCACTTCTCGGCAGAATACTCGGCGGTGCGCTCAATGGGAATATTGGCGTCATTCAGACGATGGTTGGAGAATTGGTCACGAATCCGAAGCATGAGCGTATGTATCACATCGGAATGACCGCTGACACGAAACTGACCCGCAACAGCCAAAGCATATGCGATCATGCCCTTTGTGTGGTCTATCGGTACCATACTAGGACCATCAATCGGGGGCTACTTCGCCGAGCCAGCAACGAACTTCCCCAAGGTCTTCCCCAGCGATGGCTTGTTTGGCAAATTTCCTTACCTTCTCCCAAACCTGATCTGTGCCGGACTCATGCTCATATCGATTCTGGCTGGATACCTCTTCCTCATCGAGACTCACCCGGACATGCAACCTTGGAGCACAGCGGAAGATCTGCAAGAGACAAACGCCGAGACTCCACTTATGCCCGCGCAGGCTGGTCCTACGACCGCCGCTGTGAACCTGACTCAATGCGAGAGCTATGGCACTTTCAATGCCGTCTGCGAAGACCTTGTGGAAGAAGACTGGCACATCAAACCTGATGGAAGAAGTCGCTCGTGTAGCCCGCACAATGCTCCCAAGCAGAAGTGGTTGACGAAGCGGGTATTGATGCTCACGATCGCGCTCGGCATTTTCACATACCACAGCATGACCTATGATCATTTGATGGTAAATGTTCTTCTACGAAAAACTTTGGAACACTTTCTGATTCAACTTTTAGCCCATCTTTTTCCAGGACGAGCGAGTGTCAGCTTCAGGACGAATCATGAACATGTTCCGGGTTGCTGCAAGCGAAAACGGATCATTGGCCGGCGGTCTAGGGCTGAGTGTGCAAGAGACCGGCGTAATTATGTCCTTCAACGGGATTATCGCTCTCGTTGTGCAGGGTGTGATATTTCCAATAATGGCAAGCTGGCTAGGAATCTGGAAGACTTTCATAATGACGGCGGTCGGCCACCCGCTGGCATACTTCATCGTTCCATTCCTGGCGCTACTTCCGGAGAATTTGATGTACCCTGGCATCTATGGCTGTTTGGCAGTCCGTAACTTCTTCTCCATCTTGGCATACCCAGTCCTTTTGATACTCATCAAGGAAGCATCGCCAGGCCCGAAGTGTCTCGGGAAAATCAATGGCTTGGCGGCATCGACCGGCGCGGGATGCCGAACAATTGCATCTCCCATTGCCGGCTTCCTGTATGGTGTAGGTCAGAGATTCGACTTTACCGCGATCGCTTGGTGGGCATCAGCGGCAGTTGCACTTGTCGGCACCATCCAGACATTTTTCATCAACCGGGTAAGAGATGGCCCACAGCATGAAGTGCGACCAGCAGAACCATTCGACTTCATGCCGCATCAAGAACGCGAGCATCGACCATCTGTTGTGCACATTAAGGTGTCCAATGAAGATCCTGACAGTGGATATTCCACCGCGGATGAACGAACACCTTTTGCTTCGCGAGTTTACCAGGGTTAGCTGGCTTCTTCGCAAACGGGATCGATATGAAACTATTATTTAGAAGGACTCGAGTGTAGGCGGAACACAGAGCAACGGTGTGGTCTGCACACGAGGTGTCACGGCTTTGCGTATTGCTGTCCTGCATTCTGGCGAGGCGTTTTGGGTCGGACGGCTGTTGTTGATTTGGGATGGCTGAATAGGCCGGATTTGAGCAGCACAGAACCACAGCTGTATTATGGATCACGGCCGGGAAGGATGCTGTGTGAACAGGATATATCGCAATAGAGCTAGATGAAACTGCACTGATATCTGTTTCGGTGAATTATTCAGTGAGAAATTTAGGCTCGAGATACCGAGTCGCGCTAGCAGGGGTTATCAGGTCCCTGAATCTCGAGCAAAGATAGTCTTTGCCAGCCAAAGCACTTTTTTCTCACCCTGTCGAAACATTGTTAGAGACAGTCCTGCTCCACGCTCTCGACGACACTTGATCCTACGAAACATGGCGAATGCTTCTCAACAGCCTCCGCTCAAGGCGGACGACCCCATGGCTGGCATGGCGCACTCAGAGGTAACAAGAAATATTGCCCGACATCGTTGAACTCGTACTGATGGATGCCTTTAGGCGCATTACTTCAACTCATACAACCACCATGGTCAGTCGTAGACCTGAAAAGACCAGGTATGGTCTGGACATAGCGCTGACCGGTATTCTGATGCGAAGGCATTCACGAGGAAATGTTGGTCAGTAGTAGGCGAAACACGTAACAAGAGGAAGGGCGCTGAAAAATAATGTAACAGAAAGACGAAGTGCGAACCAAGTCATATCGCGACTCGATCTACAACAACCGCCACCTCTTCAAGGACAAGGTCGTGCTCGATGTAGGCTGCGGAACCTCGATTCTTAGCATGTTCGCGGTCAAGGCCGGCGCAAAGCACGTTATCGGTGTGGACATGTCCACCATCATCTACAAAGCGCGCGAAATTGTCGCGGCGAACGGCATGTCTGACAAGATTACACTGCTTCAGGGCAAGATGGAAGAGGTGGAGCTCCCTTTCCCAGAGGTCGACATCATCATTTCTGAGTGGATGGGATACTTCTTGCTGTACGAGAGCATGCTGGACACTGTGCTCTGGGCACGCGACAGATATCTGAGAAAAGACGGCAAGGGTCTCATCTTCCCCGACAAAGCTACCATCTTCATGGCTGGTATTGAGGATGGCGATTACAAAGACGAGAAGATCGGATGTACGTGGGACCAGATGTGAGGCCTTGAGGATTGATACTGACAATTTGCAGTCTGGGATAACGTCTACGGATTCGACTACTCTCCGCTCAAGCTTACAGCCCTGACCGAGCCACTTGTCGACACTGTTGAGCTCAAGGCCGTCGTCACCGATCCATGCGCCGTGCTCACACTCGACCTCTACACTTGCACAACCGCCGACCTAAATTTCAAGCTGCCATACAACCTCTCCGTGCAACGAACAGACTACATTCATGCCCTCGTCGCTTGGTTCGATATCGAATTCTCCGCATGCCACAAGCCAGTGCGATTCAGCACTGGTCCACACACCAAGTACACTCACTGGAAGCAAACAGTATTCTACCTCGCTGATGTGCTTACCGTGGAAGCGGGCGAGCAAATCAGTGGCGAGCTCACATGCAGACCAAATGAGAAGAACCGAAGAGATTTGAACATCGCCATCGACTACAAGCTCAACACTGAAGACCAAGGCAGGATCGCAGACGGGCACTGCGAGTACACGATGTGCTAGTTCGAATTTAGCAAGGCGTTCTCGGCGCGAGGCACGGATCCGTCACCACGATTGATGGACATGTGGGCATGGCATGATGAGCATGGCGGCGTTATGTCTTTTTTGATTTTCAATCAACGTTGGGTCGCAGCTTTAGCTTCGCTGACCGTGTACAGTGTATAGAAGAATGCGAAAGTCGTCGCAGGGAGGAGGCATACAGCTTGCCACAAAACATCTGACCATTTCACGCCTCAAGGCATCATATCGCTCTACTTCTTCACAGATCTCGTTCCAACACTGACACTTCCGCCGAATCACCACCTAACACTTCAACTCTCCTTCCCACCCTTCCCAATCAAATCCTCAACCCCAGCCGCCAACCCCAAAATCCTCTCCTCACTCAACGGCGTCCCCAAAATCTCTAACCCTACAGGCAACTCCGGATCCTCGGGCCACTCATCATCCCTACACTTTCCAACAGGCACACTCACAGCCGTCCAAAGCAACTGACTCCCAATCACAGTATTCGTGGGAAAATCGAAAGAACTCCATCGACTTTCCAAAAGATCCTTCGTTTTAGGCGCCAGAACTTGACATGTAGGATATATCATAGCATCGAGATTGTTTTGAGCGAAGATGGATGCGACTGTTCGTTGGAAGCGAGAAATTGATTCCATTGCGAGACCGAAATGGGGGGATTGGGTGTAGACCGAAGGACCTTTTACCAATGCGTTTATCAAGTCCAAGGTTTGGTGATAGGTTTTGGAGGCGTGGAGGTCTTCGATCTTCAGGTGTGAGAGTTCTTCGCGGGATTGAAGGAAGGTGTTGATATCGGATTTGGAGCGGAGGATGTAGACGGATGTTTGGGATAGGAGGTCGGGGAGGGTTGGGATTGAGACGTCGATGAGCTCGCAACCTGTATCTTTTCCCAATTTTTGAAGAGTGGTGTCGAGGATGTTATTGATTCCTTTATGAGAGCCGAAGACTTGTCGTAGGACGCCGAGACGTTTGCCCTTTAGGGATGGCTGCTTAATTGCGTTTTGGAAATTCGTTGGAGATGTCAAACCATTTATCGATGTGAAATCATCGTTCTCATCGTAGCCGACAAGGACGTCCAGGAGTTTTGCTGCGTCGGAAACGGTTTTGGTCATTGGTCCCGGGGTATCTTGGGTCAAGACCAGACTTGACATTCCGTCACGACTGATTCTTCCTGGCGTTACTTTGACGCCTACTAAGCCGCAGAAACTTGAAGGAAGACGGATTGAGCCACCTGTGTCGCCGCCGATGGCTGCTAGAGCCAGGTCGGCTGCGACTGCGGTTCCGCTTCCACTTGAGCTTCCGCCTGGGTCTCGGGATCCGTCAATCGGGTGTCTCGTGGTTTGGCTGAGTGATGAGGTTGAGAACCAGGCTGCAGCCCAGTCGGGCATTGTGGACTTGCCTAGAATCACTGCGCCGGCTTGACGGAGCTTGGTCACCAGTGTGGCATCTTTTAGAGGAATGTGGTCTTTGCAGGCTATGCTGCCATATGCTGTTGGTATGCCGGCTGTCTCAATCTGGTCTTTGATAATGATGGGTAGGCCATGGAGAGGTCCACGCTTGTCAAAAGGCAGAGACTGAGGAGTTTGTTAGGCACTCGTAGACAATCACAGTACCGAATCGTATTGCAGGTGAACCGTGTTGGTAGGCATAGTAGGAACATACATCAAGCGCTTCGGCTTCCTCCAATGCTTTTCGGTTGACAGCAGTCACAGCATTCAGATCTTTCTGCCTTTCGACCGACTCCAAATACTGCTTTGTTGCCTCTTTCGCTGTTATCTTTCCCTCTGCAATCGCGGATTGCAGATGCTCAATCGAGCTCCAACGTGGGAACGACATTGGAGCTGCGAAGGATCGTTGGTATGTTCTCCAAGGCGACTTCGTCGAATTCGTAGCTATTACTCCGAGTCCCCGGAGCAGTTTGCTCATTACGATATTGCTGCTGAAGAGGCACGCGTGCTTCGATGCCGCAGATAACGAATAAGCTTTACTCAGCAGGAAGTCGGCGGTGACATCAGGTGTGGGGGACCTGTCTCTGCAACTCTGCAGGCAGCTTGCGAGGCACTGCGCATCTGAACGGCCTGGTCGATTATTAATGTTGTTCATGCTGGATAGTGGTACGTGGATCTGTTAGACATGGCACCATCGATTCGTGTTCGCCGTCCAGAGTGACTGCACCAGCCGCACTTCGATAAGAGCCGCGTCAGTCGCCACTGTCGAATCAGACTTCTATTGGGAACATGCCTTTGCTTGAGTGCAGTTCTCATCGTGCGGGAAACAGTATTCCTGCTTGCAGCGTCGACATGTGTGGATGAACCTGTCTTTACACACTTGACACGTTCTGCCGCATAGGTAGCAATCTCGATGCACACCAGCCTGCCAAGAAGTCAGTCGAAAACCTATTACTTGCTACAGGAAGTTGGCAAAGAAGATAATAAGAGAGTCTGAGGAGACTGTGAGCTCGTCCATACATTCAAACATGAAGCATATGCGTGCGTGGGAGGTTTGTGTCATCCCCACATGCCGCCACTTCCAGCCCCATGCATCATTTCACCGACCAAGCAGTGTTCTACGCAGAGTTTGGAGAATACCTTTACTTGATTGCCGGTTGGAGCGTTTGTTACTGACGCCCATCCGTCACGCTGAAGGTCTTCTCGCATTTCAGCTTGTTGCAGCTCCGTGCGCAAAGTAGCTCGCGAGACCGGTTCCTGGTAACAGTCTTCGCACCACCATCGATTGCATTGCTCGCACCATCGGCCTCTTATACAGTCCTCACATCGGAGAATGAGGTTTGGGAAGCTGCCATCTGGAGTCTGGTCGGGCCGTATGGCAGCTCGCACCGTGGAAGAGTGGAGAGGTACTGGTGCTAAGAGAGGTAGAGTGTGGTCGGCACTTTCGCGAAACACTGCAGGCTGCTCAGGACACGAGTGACAAGTCTCGCAGCCGGCCGGGCCCAGTGCGATAGTGGCAATAGTCGGCTGAAGGAAGTCCTTGCTGGCAACCTTCGTGATATCGTGTCTTGGCCCTCTACAGAGTACTGCATCAAAATTGATAATGCCCTTGCAGACCTGAAGCGTCTCGGCCCATTCTGAAAAGGGACGCTTGATCACCCGCCCGTTGCAGCCGTACCACTTCCGTTCACCATCGGCAAGGCAGGCTTGCATATCGTTCGATGAGCGTGCGTTCCAGTCGGCTCCAATCTGAGCGCCGCCGAGCTGTGCTCCAGAACCCATAATGCCTAGAGAAGGTGCCGGGTCGAGTTTCATGTTGCTTGGCACAGCAACTTTCGATGCATCTTTTGGTCCAAAAACGTAGAGAGCCTTGAGCCTTGGTGTATTTGTCTCTCGTGTTGGCCGAACGCTGTAGCGCAGTATTTGCTGCAATTTCGTGACATTCAATTGTCGAGCTTCTCGCAGACTCAAGACGCGGACATGATATCGATCTTCTGCCAGAATTTCGCGAACCAGATCAGCGGGCACGGTCAGTCCATCGAGAATGAGTGTTTGCACAAACTTCAAGACTTGCTTCGAATGTAGGCTTCCGAGAATGCCGCGCAGTGGCCCAGCGTAAAAGTCGTCTTCGGTCAAGCTCTCGTCCATGCGTTCCGCCCGCCAAGAGAACCCGCCAACGTCAATGGGGGTGGTTTCGATGATAGCCCGTGTCACTCCGACAAGATTCAGATAACTCCATGTCTCAGATTCGCCATATATGAGTGACCTGAGCTTCTTGCTGGCCAAGGACAATCGTCGCAGCTCTTTTACCGATAAATATGGCGCGGTCTGCCGCAGAATCAGAGAAACAGACAGCAGGTCCAGTAGAGTAACAGGAAGTCGTGTTTCGTTCTCAGCATCGGCCATAAGAAATTGTGGAGTTGAACGAGTTCGATTCGAGCAGGCTTGTAGATGTGTCACCGCCGCCTGTAGTTATCGAGCATCGAGTAGCGATTGTGGTGGTTCGAGATGATGTCGAAGTCTAGAACGTAATGGCGGAAGGAGGCGAGGGAAACGCGTTCTGGAATGAACGCAGGCGCCGCAGATGTGATCATGATAGAATCGAACTAGCCTTCCCAAATGCCTCATGGTACACCTGTACAAAGGAATATTGCAGTCCACAGCTACGGCTAGGTATGCTGTCTTAACAAGCTTGACTAGCCCGGCTGCTCTGATCCAATATGGACTGCTGCTATCATACTTCGACACAATTCTACGGCCCTTCGTTCATCCCGTCGGACACACGTCCTGCAGACTCGAAGGAGCGAGTATGACTGCATAGCATCAAGTCATCACCTATAACCGCGTATCAAGAGCTCAGACATCGATGGCTTGCCCTGGAAATGCTTGGTTGGCTTGAAGAGGAGAAGGAAAGGAGGTCGGCGCAGTTGCAGGAATGGGTGGTCGAGAATATCAATATACCATTGCGCGAGGTGTATCGCGCGCCGCCTTACTCGGTTTGTGGTAGAGGGGCAAGGCTGTTTGGCAACTGGTAGCTTGTGTAACGAATGGTGGATTCTCATATTGCTATGGAAGTCTCGGTACCGGTGTATTGACCTGCAGATTTATAACTTGTCCTACTTTTCAGCAAGTGTACATCCGGTCTTGCAACATTTCTTGTCTGATTTGTCCGCTCTAATCCATCGTGCCATTGTCTCCCTGGTCTTTTCATCTCGAACATCGAAGGTTCACTTCACCTAGCAACGCATGCTCAGGTCGCTTGGGACCTTGGCCAATACCATCAGTCTCAATGGCTTATTTTTGCCTATCCACTCGCCGTGAAACCCATCATGTGTAGTCTGTTGAACGGAGTCGGACGCAAACGAATGCTGCTCACATCTTACCACATTGTCGCTTCAGCAGCATCGGTGCGTGGAGCTGCATCAGAATTCGCGACTTTCATTGTCGGCAGGGTACTGGCGGGAATAGGAGGGCATGGGCTCATTCGCATGGTGAATTTGATAGTCAGTGATCTTGTTGGTCTGAAAGATCTTGCCGCATATCGAAGGTCTAATCAAGCTGCTATGGCTGCTGGTCGCTTTCTCGGAGGACCTGTGGGTGGCTTCTTGATCGAAAGGAGTGGTTGGAGAGCGCTTTTAGTTGCGCAGACACCGATATCACTACTGACCGCCGTGGCATGGGCCATGCTTATGCCATCTGCACCGATACCTCTATCTTCTGGCTATGCTGGCGAGGCGAAAGTAGCATGGACCGGAGGATCTCGAATCTTAGCCTCCCTCCGACACGTCGATACCGGCGGTTCTATTCTATTGGTGTGTACCATCACGCTTGGTCTGCTGTCACTCGTCTTTCTTGGTGATGTGTACATTATCCATAACAACAGAGTATCGCGTCGATCATGTCATCTACATCCAGTACAATCGGCAAAGACGCTGAATCCGTCGCAGTTGAGAGATACCAGTCGTGAAGTTGCTGGGAATATTGAAAGGCGGTCTAGAATGCCCACGACTTGTGGAAGATTTCGACTTCTCGAGCACCACTTTCTGCTCGATACCAGGACTCAAACGATAATGCAGAATGCCGTATTAGGAAGATTGGCCTCCAGGTTTTCAGGAAACTAGCTGGAAATAGCGTTGGATTTGTCTTCTTCGCATTGGAAAGGACATCAGAGCTCGTGGGTGAGACATTGAAAGAGGATTTGCGTGCCCTCACGACATGCTCTGTGATAGCTCGAAGCGGCATTGACGATGCGTGATGCGAGCTGATGATGCCGTAGCCACCCAATGTCAGACGCCGAGTTCACAGACAAAGGCGTGCTTGGAGCAGCAGGATTCTTGTCAGTGGCATCGCACACTTTGCAGGGCACGTATCACGGAGTTCGTGCTCATGCTGGCGCTTCTCCTTGGGAGGGAGTCAACGCACTGGATGCCCTGGTCTCTGCTTATGTCAATGTTTCGATGCTGAGACAGCAGATCCTGCCAGTGGAGAGGATTCATGTATCTGTTGTTGAAGCACCGAGCGCGAATGACAAAGCCATTGCGGCCCTCACACGGACTCAGTATACGGCCAGAAGTACCACTGCCAGAGGAGCAAAGACTGCCGGAGCCAAGATTCGTCGCTGCATGGAAGCTGGCGCAGTTGCCACTGGTCGCGAGTTGGGAGTCGAGGAGAAGACCGGATACGCTGACCTGCTTATCAACGGGTCCCTCTGTGAACCTTTCCAGCAGCATATGCACGCGGAAGGCGTCAAGATCCTGAAGTCTCAAGGTTATGTTGCTGGAGCGACTGACCAAGGTGATGTCTCTCACGCAATCCCTGCCCTACATGGAGTGATCGGTATCCCTGTTGACGACGGATCGAAGAATCATACCCCAGGGTTGACTAAAGCAGCGGGAAGCGCTGTGGCTCATGATAGGGCGGTGATAGCCGGGAAGGCGTTGGCAATGACGGGCTGGGTTATCAGCATTGATGATGCGTTCTATGGTCGAGTCAAGGAGGATTTCGAGAGCGAAAAGAAATGCTGGAGGCCGTTGTGGCTTGGTTTCCACTAGGTCCTCTGTCGGACCCGAGATGCGAAAGGTGTAATTCATTCTCCGCTAGCGCTCTGTATCCTCTCGTAGCGATGCTCATTCCGACTCAGATGATGACTGCCGATTGCGGGGAGCATTTTGTATCGCACAGCCCAGTATATTGCGCCAGATACCAAGACCATGGTGCCTACCACTGGGTAGAGCCAGTATGGAAGACTTGTGTCGCCTTTTCCACCCTGCGGACGTAACAAAGGCGCTACTATTAGAAACACCTGTGCGCAGAGGAAGAGTGCTGCTACAGGCCACCAGCAGCGAAATGGTCGTGGGATCTCTGCGTCCGAATGTGCATACCGAAGCCAGAAGAACCCGATGACCACAAAGAGATTTATGATGCTCAGCGGATACCCTTCCAGGTCCAGTATGAAGTTATATGCGTCGCCGAACGGGACCGCCACGATGACTAGAAAGCTCGGTATGAAATGCAAGAAAATGCCAGCCGAGGGTGATCCAAATGGCCATTCTGATGCCCAGAAGCGGGAGTAAGGAATCACTCCTTCTTTGGCCAGTTCTTGATTGACTCGAGCTTGGGCGAACGTGACCGTCATCACGTTACCGAAAGCCGAAGTAGCGATGAACGCACTTAGCACTCTCTGTGCAGTTTCACCAAACACGTTCTTCATAAACAGCGAGGCCACAGTGTTGCCACTATTGGCAACCTCTTCAGGAGTTGCTGCAGCAAAGTAGGAAATGTTGACGAACAGGAAACAAGCGCCGCAAATGCCCAATCCGACTGGTCCTGCGATTTTGAGAGTCCGCACAGGATCCTTGATCTCATTGGCAACATAGGCTGCGTTCGACCAACCTTGATACGAATTGAGTACCTTGAATCTAGATGATTGTTAGCAGTCTCGAAACAAAATTTTCCTACTGATCGATGAAGTGGACTTACAGAGCGGTCGCCCATTGATGGCCACTCCGACTCGTGCCTTCGAATGGATTCCGAAAACTTGCATGTGGATCATCGATTAAGGTGCCACCAGCTAACACTACCCATCCTGTGACAACGATTGATACAAGGGTGACCACTTTGATGCTGCTGACGATGTTCATTCCTCGAACACCCCACTTCGGGAGGAAGATGTGAAGAGGAGTGATGAAGCTGATGACAGCAATTGCTATGCCTCTTTTCTCTGAATCAAAAGCAGAATGGCCAGCGGCTATGAGACTGTATTGCGCGAAAATGATACAGCCATTGGCTATGGACCCCGATCAGTTTGGAAGGCAATAGTCTCCTGGATTTGCGACATACCGGAGAACCCGAGCAAAATGGCCTGGAAAGCAAAGATAGTCGTTGCCAATAGTTTTGGACGTTTATAGGCAGCCTCAAGGTAGACTTTCTCTCCTCCTGAGCGAGGGATCATGCAGCCTAACTCGACCCATACCATAAGCCCAGCGAAAGCGATGAAAAGTCCCAATGTCCAAAGTATGAGTGCTGCGCCAACACTCCCAACACCTGCAATAATGGCCCCAGGCGTAGAGTATATGCCCGTGCCGATGATGCGGTTTACCACGAGAAGTGTGGTTGAGAACAGTCCCAGATGACGGCCAAGGCCTGCTTGATCTGATGTCTGGTCGTCGAGCTGTTCCGGTTCAACGATGGATGTTCCGTCATCCAACACGATGTCTTCTCCAGATGTTTGAGGGATCAATGATTGTCTCGAGCTATGCGATCTAGGTCCCGATGAATGTTTCGGTAAAACCATTCCGAGTCCAGTGTATCTGATCTGGTCTGGGAGTTTCGATCTATCCCAAGCGCGAGAAACTTGCAGCTGGCCTATTAGGGAGTTGACAAGTGGATCGAGTGCACCTCAGCCAAAAACGCAAGAGTAGGACTTATGGAAGGACTGCGGAGGTGATCATGAGTAGTCAAGCTCTTAAATTCTTAATGTTAGTGCCTGGTTGATGGTTGGGGTGGACAGTAATGCACACTTCTTGCGCGGATCTCGGCGCCTTCTCGACCGACTGGACGTGTACACGCGCAGGCGTGGGATACTGCGCGATGGCAATGGCAGGGGTGAAGATAGGATGGATCACCTGGCTGCTGCGCAGGAACGCATCATTGTCGCAGCGCCATCTCGAGCTCCTCGACGGCTGATTCCGACTGTGTGTCTTGCAAGAAGCTCATGAAGTAGAGGTGACTTCGGTTGTTGAGAGTCCAGAGGAGATGAGCTGCGCGTCAAAGAGGTTGAAGACGCGATGTTCGTGGCCGTGATGGGAAGTGCAGTGCAGTCGTACATCTGAGACCCCGAACTCTGATTAGCAAGAGACAAGACAGGCCACCATTTGAGAGCATGTGATTCGCCGAGACTTTGGGTCCAGCCGACATTCATTTCATTCGAGGCAATAGGATGGGCATATTAGCCAACTTGCGCATGAGGTGTATCAGATATCTGAGCATTCTGCCCTCAGAAAGCTCGAGATACAAGATGGAAAAGATAGAAGTAACCGTCCAAGCAGGGCGCCATGCCATTCTAAAGGGTATCTAAGTGCGGGATCAATGGCATGTGAGGTAGACCGCGTCTGCTCTCACTTCGGAACAATTTTACCTTTCGAAGCCGGATCGGTACTCTGCTTTCCGGCCAGTTTGACCATCTTGATGAAGTCCGCCGTCTTGCCAGCAACGCGCAACTTGAACAACTGCACAAGACTCTTGATGTCGATACCATCGTTCGGAATTGCAGCTTTGACTTCGTCGATTGTAGGGAATCCCGTGCTGCTTGATGGGGATCGAGCAGGCGATGCGGCACGAGAAGCGCTCGGAGTGCCGGCTGGAGAATTCTTGAGTTTGATCTTAGGAGCACTTGAGCGACCCTTGCGAGAAGTGTCGGTGTCACTGCCGGAGCCAGCGCCTTTCTTCGATGCATCGGCTAGTTCTATAGTCAGTATAATACTCCGGATGGAAGCAACTAGGAAGTCCGGCGGAGTGACTTACGAGAAAGAGAGCGCGCGGCCCCGGAGTTGGCAGGCATAGGCTTGCCATTGAGGCTCTTGACCTTCTTCCTGCTCGACTCGTTCCCACTAAGATCCGAGACGTCAGGAGAGCCTGGCCGCTTGAGTGATGCACCGAGGCGGGAAGGATCACGCTTCTCTGGTCGGCCGGTAGGTGTGTTCGTGCCCTTGGTCGAGGCACCAGATTTGTCTCCATTGACTTGCGCAGCCTTCTTTGCCTCTTCCTTCTTGCGCTCTTCTTCACGCTCATCCTCGGAGTCCATACTATCGCTGGAATCGGCATAAGGATCATCACTGTCGTCTGAGTCGCTGTACTGGCCCTGATGTTCGCGCTTTCGTAATTGCCGCCGCATGCGCTTCTGCTTCTTCCGCTCTTCCAATTTCTCCAGTTGCTCCTTTCGTAGCTGGCCCTCGACATCCAGCGCATCGTCCTTGACACCAGTACCACCGAGACCAGCGTCACGCATCTCCAGGAAAAGACGCATCTCAAGTTCCTTCGCGTCATCGTCGTCCTCGATTTGGAACAGGGTGCCTTCGTCATCGTCCTGGAATTCGTTCAGGTCACCCATTTCCACGTCGAGCATGTCGCGATCAGCGTCGAATTCGCCCTCATCTTTGACTCTTCGCGGCACTTCGTCGTCTTCTCTCTTCGCACGAGCCATGGCGATCTTCTTCATGTAAGCTTCCTTGGCAGCCTCGTCCATGACCGCATGCGTCTTCATGGCCCAACGCGAGGGCTGGATTCTCTTTGCCATCATTTTGTCAACATCATCGCTGGGGATCGTATTGACACGATTCGTCTGTTGGAATTTGTACCATTTCTCGATGGGCACCATGCCGAAAGTACCGTCATCCTTAACCTCGAGCATGATACTTCGCTCGGAAAGTGCTTGTTCATAGCTACCGACCCAGACATTCTTGCTTTCGAAGTCTTCAAGATGCCATGGTCGCGCTTCCTCATAGCGCAACTTCGACCGCTTTTGACGCTTTGGATCGCTTTCGTCCCTGCCTTCCTCCACCTTCTTCTGCTGTTTCTTCTTAATCTGCTTGCTCGGATCACCTCCAGTGGGTGCGATCAGCTTCTGATTCTCCTCGCGCTCTGCCTGACGCTCGGCTCTGCGGACGTTGTTCAGTTCACGCTCCTTGTCATCCACGCCAGAAGCAGCGTCCGACTGGTCAGCGGCCTCCGGTTTGTCGCCAGGATAGCGACGATGGAGCCGCAACGGTCGCGTAAATTGGCGCTCGTCATAGGGATTGACCGTGACTGGCTCGCCATTCTCGATGCGACTCTGTAGCTTCATCGCGTGGAAGCGCAGACCGGCCTCTAGCTGTCTCTTGCTGATGACGATTGGGAACTCGGAGTAGGTGCCTTTCTCGGGCTCATTGGAGGGTGCGATAGAATGTACAGTGGGATTGGGATTGCGAGTAGTGCCATTCATAGGCTGCTGGAAAGAGTGTAATGGCGGGCCATTGTTCTGCGTTGAGGGAGGCACGACTCGCTGGCCGGGTTGAAGAGGGCGACGGACGGCAGGCTTCTTCTTCTTGTGGAAGATGTCGACAGCGGGCTTCTTGCGCGCTGGTGCAGGTGGTCCGCCGGTCGTGGGTGTCACCGAGTTTGGCCCAGATGGCGGGCGAGCGGGCGACGCGCTCATGGTATGATGGATTGTATGCCAAGTCGCAATGCTGACTGGGCGCTTCGCTGAATGCTGTATTCTTGGTATGGGTGGTAGCAGCAGAAAGCGCTATCTCTTTCTGTATCGGCACAATGGAGGGCGGAGTGGAGAGTCGAGGGTGGATGTCAAAGAGATGGCAGGTGCAAGCAAGGCCAGGCAAGCACGGGCAACTTGACCGTTGACGTGCAGCAACCACGACTCACGAGCCAGGGAAGGGGAAGGCGGCAAGGACCACGGCCCGGTCCGACAGCCGCGCGTTTGTTGCGTGCTTCTCGCATCTCAGAGTTGCAACTTCGCCTGCACGTTCCAGTGAGCGCAGGCTGCAACAGTACCTACTTCCTTGTGCGATCGCGGCAGGTGAGTCGTCCGTCTGCGTGAAGTTCTTCCCTCCTGCTCACCACCTCGTGGATGCGCTACCGCTGCGGCAGGCATGGACGTGGGGGTTTAGACTCGATCGATCTCATCGAAAGCTTTCGGTGCTTGCCAGCAAACGAGCCATCGCAAGCTGGCCAACATGGACACCGACGCGCAGGCAGATGTCAACAGTCTCGAGGATCGTCTTAGGCGCATGATCCTCCTCAATGGCTCGGTACCCGACGACGCGATTCCGATTCCGTTGCCGCCTTCGTCGAATCCCGGCCCATCTCCAGCTGCCCAGCATTCATCTCGATCCGCTCTACCCGCTCCGCATCATCAACACATGCCTCATCATGATTTCCCTCATCCTCATCCGCATGCCAATGCCCGTCTGCCACCACCAGGTCCTCAGCAAGCCCGCGGCCGCTTCCGAGGTGGCCATCGTGGTGGCGGCTCCTCTCGACAGCAGCGCAGTCAGCACATCCAGCTTGACCCAGAAGCCTTCCGGCGAGGCGAATCTTACCAAGGCCATGGAAGGCCTCCACCCATGACTCGCAACCTGTATGATCCCAACGCTCGCGCGACCAATCATCCTTATGTGAGTCGAGATGTCGTGCGCCAACGCCAAGCTGAATACTTGGAGGCGGTGGCAGCACGTGAGATCTCCACCGTCGATATGAGCCAGGCCGAACGAGATGACAAAGACTCTTTCCGCATCGCTCTTGAACAAGTCTGCCATCGAGTCTGTGAGGCAAATCCGAGTTTGCCGAAGGTATCATTGCAATGCTTTGGTAGCTTTGAGTCTGGATTTGCAAGTGCTGGCTCGGACATGGATTTGGTCATCGTGGTGGAAGGGCAAGCTGAGACAAAAGCCTGCTTTTCTTTACTCGCCGACGACTTGCCTCGATCTTTAGAGCAGGAGCTACTAAAAGTGGGCTTTGGCGCAAGACTCCTCACAAGAACGCGAGTTCCGATCATCAAAATTTGTCAGCACCCTGGTGACTGTCTTCTCGACAAGTTACGTGCCGAACGCGAGAGGTGGGACTCTCTTCCTAACGAGACCAAGTATCCCCACCTGCATCGAGAAGAAGATGGAACAGCAGAAGACGATGTCGCCCCTGCAGCAGAGGCCGTCACTTCCGGCGACGTCGCGATTGCGTCCGCAGAAGCAGTAGCCGAAAAGGCTGCATCGGACGACGCTGTGGAGGAGGCCGCAATCGAAGCGACAGATGCGCAATCAAAAGGTGCCAGTGGTACCACAAACGGCACTGCTAATGGACAAAATGCTAAGCGCGACGCTCCAAAGACTTGGACGAGAGAACGCAAGGCCGGTCCACTCGATTTCCCAAAGGATGGCGTCGGTATCCAGTGCGACATCAACTTTTTCAACCCACTTGGTCTGCACAACACTCAGATGCTTCGATGCTACTCCAAGTGCGACCCGCGAGTGCGGCCCATGGTGCTGTTCGTGAAGTCGTGGGCAAAGGGCCGAAAGATCAATAGTTCATATTCCGGCACTCTTTCCAGCTACGGCTATGTGATGATGGTGCTGCATTATCTCATGAATGTGGTGCAGCCTCCGGTCTTGCCCAACTTGCAGATGCCCTGGCGACCACATGCTGGCTGTACACCACCAGGCGCTACCCGTGCAGAGGTAGATGGATGGGTGGTCGACTTTTGGCGCAACGAAGACGAGATTGAACAAGCTTTGCACATGGGCCAGATGAGCTCGAACAACGAGAGTCTCGGCTCGCTGCTGTCAGGCTTTTTTCAGTATTATTCCTCCATGGGGAACGGCCCACAGTTTCGCTGGACTCAGCAGGTACTTTCTCTTCGTAGCGCAGGCGGTATCCTCAGCAAAGATGTCAAAGGATGGGTCAAAGCTACGACCGAAGAGGGTGAAGGCAAGAAGATTCAGCATCGCTATCTATTCTGCATCGAAGATCCTTTCGAGCTCGATCACAACGTCGCCCGGACTGTTACGCACAACGGCATCGTTGCAATCAGAGACGAGTTTCGGCGCGCATTCAGAATACTTCTCGCTCTCGGAAATGGCAACCCTGTTCTCGATCTAGGCGAACTTTGCGACAAGCTGATTGAAGTCGACCAGGAGGAGCTGGCAATGCAGCGGGAGATTGCAAAACGCAACCATGAGATTCTTGGCATCAAGGATGCAGTGCCAGACCAATTCGATAGGCCGCAACAACAAAAACCTCGCAACAAGAAACTATCCAACGCACAACAGCAGAATGGTCAGCCGCGAGGTGCCAATGATCGTAACCGCCAGCGACCGCAAGGCCAGCAGCCAAGAGTGAAGCCGAAGCAGCTAGATACAGAAGACAAAGAAGCTTTTCCAACCTTGGGCGCTGCTAAGGACATGAAATCAAGACCGAAGAAGAGCGGAAGTGGTGGGAAGAGCACAAGCTACCAAGAGATCGCCGGTGGTCAGGCCGCTGCTTACCTCGAAGAGTTCCGCCGGAAGAAAGCCGAGGCACAAGCCGAGACGACTGCTTTCGGTGCTGCCGAGATGGTTCTCAATGGCGATGATTGAGAGAGTGATCTCGCCTTCTGGTGAATAATGCATGCGACAAAACGGCGTATATGGTCATCGGAGACACGCGGACATTGCATAGCAGAACATCTGCACGTGTTACGAGTTACGAAGTAAGACTTACCCGCGGGCCACGGTAGACGTTGGAAGCAAAGTGAGCACCGAACGTCGGCTATGGTAGTCAACAGTAATTAGCATCGACATACCGCAGTCGCGCCAGTATGATTCTAAAGCTGATACGTGTCTTTTCGCTCGCGTTCGTGCAAAGCCTTAGGCACAACGCAGTTTTTGGTTTCTTGCAGACTCCGGCAGGTAGCCCACGGATACAACGAGCAAGTAGAGGTCATCTCCTAGCACCGCATTGGCTAATCCGGCACTGCGCCCAGACACCTTCCCAAAAGCTGCCGTCTGACTCAGTATCGCACGTTGTTTCACAGCCTGATTTTTGCTCCGCCCCTTCTTTCTCTTTCCTCCTTACACCAACTTTTCAACATCGAAACCACGGAAGACATTTCGTCTGTGAAATTGAACCCCATGTCGTCGCCATCGTCTGTACGCCAACACCCGCGTCTCGACGGGCAAGATCGCTTTTGTGAGGGGCAGAGAGTAGAGTAAGGATCTCATTGCACCGAAGTTGCAGTCACAGTGCATAATTCTGCGAAGCTGCATCGATCCGCCAATGGATGCATTGAAGGTACTACTGACTCTTCGGACCTTGCAAAGTGCGTAAGGATTCTTTCGAGGAGCTCGGGTATCGCAAACAGTCGACCAGCGGCGAGACTGGTGTAGGTGGTATCGCTAAAGCTGGTATTTGCTGTCACCACCTAGAAACGCATCAGCACATATGTCTTCACGCCCTTGAGACTGACGTACTGTATCGGAATCGCTGAAGGCACCCATGACCGTTGACTGAGTTTCAATACTGATGTCAGTTTGTAAGTCGCAGCAGACGCCAAGTGTAGTCGAGGCACTTGAACTTGGACCCCAGCATCACATATGCTGAAGGAAGTCGCGCGTGTCACCACATGCATCTTCATCTTTTATCACGAGCTTCGGCACGCCTACAACCATGCCCGTGATAACACAATTGTCCTTCCCTGGTTTGACTCGGCAACTCCTTGCAAATGCTCGCTCTTTCCATATCTCAATTACATAACCACACAGCAGCTGTTCTGCTTCTTTGCCTGGGTATAAAACATCTTGCTCTGTGCGCTTAAGCCATCAGACTTCGCTACCAGGCTGTCAATCTTCTCGCCTCGCTCCAACACCGATTCAATCGTCTTATGAAGGACGATCTTCGTCTCGTCGAGTTCCTTCTGGATCTGCGGGAAACTTTGTTAGCTCTACTTGACCCAAGTCATATGCCGCCATCCACCAGTCCAGCATGCAACCCTCTCGCACGTGAGGTACTCACCTTCATGATACTATCAGCCGCCTGCGGATCCTGATACTTCGTAATGTACTCCTTCAACTGTGGGAACGGCACTTCGCTGTTCGAGTTCGCCCAAGCACTTCTAGGGTACCGCGACAAGAACTCGTCCAAGATCTTGGAGAGCAGTTGATGTGCTACCATTTTTGGGTATTCCTGGTCTGAGATTATGATGCCACATACGCCCTCAGACCGAGCATATGAGTGGAATGTGTACGATTGCTCCTCAACATCCTGCCGTTGACCTGGCTTGGTCCTCTCTGCCACTGTCTTGGAGAAGACGGTCATAAATTCGCCGACAGAGCCGCGGGTGAAGCGGGAGAAGGAGGAGAGTTCGCGCTCAACGCACAATTCGACTGCAGGCTTGTCTTCGTTCTTTAGGATCTGTTCCAATGCGTTAGTACTGTGTTGCGAAGTGGGATGGCGGGGCTCCATACGCCGATGTAGAGGAGCTTCATGGTTGCGGTGTTGTGCAGGAGGGACTTCGTGTCGGTGAAAGGTGTGCTCAAAGTTTCGTATATGACAGCCTGGTGATTGTGGTGGTGCCTGGTCAATGTGATCTCGTGGTTTCTATGGGCGTTGTGGTACAGCGAATGCTTCAGGGCAAGAATAGACCATCATTATGCGGTCAGATAGCGCACGGGCCACGTTCTGAGTTTCACGTGTCACATTTCATGCCGCGTGCGCGTTACAGCTGCAGAGCTTCCTTCGACTTCACCGCGGCATCACCAGCACGCGATTGAAGTGTGCTGTCATCAATATGGCGCCCATCACCACCGCCTCCAACGAGGAGACGCACGCCGCTCTACTCGACACCCTGGACATGTACAAGATCCACAAGCCCTTCCGCAACCCGAATTGGAAGCCACCGCAACGTCGCAACAAGAATCTCAAACAGATTCTGGCCGAAGCTCAACGCGCACAAAACAGCTTGATGAACACTCAGCAGAACTCGGGAGCGAGCACGCCACAGCCAGCGAGTGACGGTACGAACACACCTTCCCTCAACCCGAACCCTGAGAAGGCCAGTCAGGACCTGGGCAGGCTAGTATTGGAGAAGAATGCCAAACAAAACAACGGTCTCGCACCCATGCCTGTCCCAGCTGGCTTTGCTCCAAGCGTCACGTATACGAGCATTGCCGCTGCTCCAAGCTTGAAGCCGAAGAAGAAGTATTGCGATATCACTGGTCTGCCGGCTAAATACAAAGATCCGAAGTCGGGACTGTACTACTACAATGCTGAAATATATGCTGTGGTGAAAAGTCTGAATACGACACAAGTGCAGGAGTACCTCGCTGCCAGAGGTGCAAATACTGTGCTCAAGTGAGAGTAGCTTGGAACGGGACTTCGAATTTCATGTCCATGCATACCTCCATGCATATCTCAGGCATTTCAATCATTTCAAGCTTACCAACGTTTCGAGCACGATAAGTTATGCAGGGGCGGAATGGGCGCCGAGCCCACTGATTGGCAGGAAAGCGAAACGATTGCGAAAAAGGAGATCAGGGACAACTTCGCAATAACACGCGACGATCAAAATGTGGAAACATCTGGCGTCCCAGTAACTCGGAATTCTTCTTGTGGGTGCGACCACGAGGGGGACCGAACAAGAACTGCTTCAGGGACAAGGCAGGGCCTTCTTCCCACTGCGACGGACTCGAGCTTACTCCACCAAAAAATGCAACTACCGACTAAACGCCGAGGAAGGAAAGCGCTTTGCTGAACAGCAAGGAAGAGCGCAGGTCGCAATACCATCTGTGACCTACCGAAGTAGGAAGTACGATCTGGATAAATGTCTTTTGCTACACTCTGCGTTGACAATGTCGCTGTCTCGGCTCAAACGCCTCGCTCAACCTACATCTCCATAATTCCTGAACCATAATTATTCCACCCATACTGGATTCAGATACCAACGCCATCCTACGACAAGGTAGAAGAACAGCTTCCTCATCATAGCTGTTCGCTTACGATGCATCGCGACGCTTCCACGTCGGTCTTCATGATTCCTGAGTTAGCAGAACTCATCCTCCTTCAACTCGGCAGCTTGGATCACAAAACCTGGAAACAGCTATTCGTTGTGCAAAGAGTCAACACCACATTCCAGTCTCTAATCAGAACCTCTCCGGATCTCCGACGATGCATGCACCTCGAACAGCCAGAATCGCGTTGCAATACAACTTCGAACTTCACAGATGCAACCGACAAATACCGCAAATTCTTCTTCACCCTAGAAGACATCTTCTACCCATTCTGGTCCCATGTCCGATCAATCAAGAACCCACAAACAATCGTTCTAGGTATGAACGTTTCAATGTTCTGGAGCGAAGACATTCCCAGCAGCATTCGAGTGCCGGGAAATTTCGACGGCACGACACCGATAGAGCAATATGAAAGCTGGAGAAAACTATTAGTGCCCCATCATCCGGAGCACAATGTTGAACTACATTGTTGTGGATATGATGTTATGATTCCCTTCAGCCGGACTTCGACTGTTGGAGAGATTGCGGATGAGGCAGTCAAGGCTGGGAGGGTTCATTTAGGTGGGATGTCGAGGGCGCTTCATTATGGTCAACGGGATCGGGGCATTCCTGGTTTGAGTCAAGGGCGGTAGAGGAGAAGAATCGGACTGGCACTTACCCCATTATACAAGCTTTGATTTTAACGACGAGATGTTTTCGTGCGCAATCGACCGCGAGGACTTGTTCATCTCCTACATCATCCCTATTCGAGAGCTTGAAGAGGCCAGTCATAGCCTAGGGTAATTCTTGGCGGCCGGTGATACTACCAAAAATGCTTCGAACACTTTTGGTCTTATTGCCGTGATTTTATGGGTCGTTTACTTTATTGATCTTGTGGGCAATTCAAGGTGGCCAGGCGAAAGATTTTTACGGTGCCAGCTGGGTAAGCGAAATGTGGATTCGAGCATTCCAGGAATCTGAGGAAGAAGCACGGCACATTTTCCAGCGCTAGACGTTACGACAGACTTTCTCTAGAGAGGCGTACTAGGCGGTTTCTTACCACGGAACGGCGGTAGAGGTAATCGAAGAAGAGCTACATCCAGCATTCGTTGACTTGTGCTCGGCTTCAGGTGGATTGAGGGACAGTTAGGCACGGCACTTCGAGGAGCAGCAGTGAAGATACGATCATAACGCGTTGTTCTTCTGCCTCCCCAAACCCAGCGCGAGCCTCCTCAAGCGCTAGACATCCATGATACAAGAGCCCATCCCCTCCCTCTCTTTTCCTCAAACTACTACTGCACCCGATACGCCTCCAAATCTTGCCCAACCCTCGCAAGCGTCTCCCAAACTCTTCCAGGTAATTTATACTTAATCAAGCCCGCGAACACCATAACATCCTTGGCAATGTACACGGTATTCTTGATGAGTTGTTTCGTACCCGCATTCTCGAAACCTTGGGTACTCAACCTCTCGACTTGATTTGAGCAAGCGATGACGGCCCAGACCATGAGATGGCCCATGACTCTCGCCACGGATTGTGGTAAAGTTTCGAAGTTTTGGGCTTTGGAGCGGATGAAGGAGATATTGCCGCGGGCTTCGGGGTCTGTGGGGAGGAGGTCGGTTTTGTGGATGTACTGGGAATGTGACAAGTCAGTGACGAGGGCAGGATGGGATGTGATGGAGTTGAGACTTACGTCGAGGGTTGGAGCCCAGCGGCCAGCTTCAAGTTCTCTGCGCGTTGCAGCGAGTAGGAGCAAGATTTCACAGCTGTGCATTTGTTTGTCTTCGATCTTGCCTTTCGTCCAGGTACCGTCGTTTTTATACAAGGTCATGATGTCTTGGGCTAGTTGCACTGGATCGTCAATGGATGTCAGACTTAGGCTGGCTTGCTGCAGGGCAGCGTCCTGGTTGTTTTGATCTGTAATGTTGCGTGGCTTCAATGGCAAAAGGCGTGCTGGTGTATCGCCAAGGTCTGTCGTGAGCGCGAGGGAGAGTGCTTCGTTAACAACGGCTAAGACCTTGCTGTAGTCTTCAGACAGGTGGTAGA
Organism: Pseudocercospora musae; assembly: GCA_001578225.1. Classification (NCBI taxonomy): domain Eukaryota; kingdom Fungi; phylum Ascomycota; class Dothideomycetes; order Mycosphaerellales; family Mycosphaerellaceae; genus Pseudocercospora; species Pseudocercospora musae. The sequence goes on from LFZO01000005.1 coordinate 59,875, forward strand.
GCAATGCTGCATCGGTCGTGCGACCTTGCTCTTGCGCTGTTCTGGCCGCGACGAGCGTGATGTGCTTGAGAAATTCGTTGCCTTGAAGCTTGATGAGCGACAATCGATTCTCGATGGCACCCGGAATCCGCGAGCCATCTGCTTTGATGTCGCCAAGCAACTGAGCGAACTCGCGAGTCTCGAGTGCGAGTTCTGTGAGCGCTTGGTAGCACAGCTCTTTCTGCGCCTTGCCCATATCGCCATCTAGATCAGCATTCAAGCAGATCAGGGAGAGGTAATCGACAGCCCACGTAGCTTCAGATGTGCGGAAATCACGGGTGTAGAGCCCTATCACACTGCCAAATGCAATTTGCGGTTGCTGCCGAGTAGTGTAGGTGAGAAGATCGTCGCTGTTGTTGATATTGCTCACACGCAGCAGACCATAGAAATCGAGCCCAATGGCAAAATGGACTGCCGAGAGATAGTTGTGCGGATAGAGGTCTGCCACTGCCTTCTCGAACAAGCCTGCGAGGACCTGCATAAAGAATAGTGTGCTTGGTGCGTTGGCAATCTCACTTCCTGCCCCAAAATACCTCTCGCCAATTTCCTTGATCGATGCGCGAACGTCCTCAAGGTTGAAAGCTTCATGAGCATACTCGTCAAAGCGATTGTACTCGCGCGCCAAGACGAATTGCAACCACAACCAGTCCATCATGTCGTTTGTGATGTTGTCAAGACTGCGACGGCCAATGTCACATCTACCAATGACCTTGTAGCACATCATCCGATAAGGATCTATCGAGTCCTCGGGCGCCAAGCGCTGCCGTTGTGAGTATTCGTTGTTGATTTGAGTCTGTATCTCGGCAGGTAGTCGTCGCTCCGAGCTGTCGACATATGCTTTGAGGTACTTGGTGAATTGCCGGTCAATCTGTCGGAAGGCCGCAATGTTGGCGTTGACGTAATTCATAGCCTGCTCGTACTGCCCACTACGCAGTAGATAGAAGATGACCGCCCAGCAGTAATCTCCATTTATTTCTTGGAGGAGCTCAGCATCGGGACCAAGCTCCTTTCGCGCAGCACGAACGCGCACGTAGCCTTTCACGTGTGAGAGCGGGTCCGGGGTGCCGCCCATATTGGCCTCGCGCGGATTCTTCTTAACAGTGGCGATCAGCTGTTCTTTGAAGAGGCTCTCCAAATATGTTCGTGATCCATCCAGAATTTGCTTGCGTATTTGGACAGCATCTTCCGAATCTCGCGAGTCGTCCAGGTAGGCTTTGGCGTAGGTTCGCTCCCGAATTGCACCCTTATCAGTCAAGGTCTCTGCTGTGTCGCTCTCTTTAGTGATCGCGACCAGTGCTTTGAATGCGTGAACGAGCATTGACGTGTCTTCGTTTGATGGCCACTGCTCCACCTCCGCGAAATGTTTCAGGATTGGGTAGTTCTTGAACTCTCTCCTTGCAGCATTCAGATCTGTAACCTTGCCAGCATATTCCTTCTGCTTCTTTCGCAGCAAATTGTCCTCGGGGACCGGTCGAATGCCATCAGCTGGCACCTTTTCGGCAACATCGCCGAAGACACTGCTTCGTACACCACGTTGACCAACTGATCCAATGACCGAGCGGGACATGCCAGACATGCCAAACGACTTGGAAGCAGCATTATTCGGTCTCGGTCTTCGCGAGGACCGTCCGAAGCCGCTTTGTCCATATGCGCTCTCCGTTCCACCCTGCTCATCAATGTTCTGTGGCTTCTTCAGGCCGAAGTGCTCGTAGATGCGTTGTCGGTGCGCATCCCAATCAACGCCATGCAATCGCTCTTCAATCATCTTATCAAAATCGTCGTGTGCGCGTTTGATATGGCTGTCGACCAGCTTCTGAAAATCGCTCTGATAGCGTTGCGCAAGATCCTGCTTCACGCCGCTACTAACGATGGTCTCAGCTGATGGTGCTGGGGCAGCCTTTGCACCTGACAGCTCTTCGAGGTCTCGCAGCGCATCGCTGGTGTTGACGCCCGAGGCAGACAGCAAGTAGTGTGCTCGTGCATCTGTGAAGCCTTTGCCTAAGTTCCTAACTTTACGCGCAATGTCCTGCAGTCCTAGCTGCAATTGCGGCTCGTCCGAAGGCGTTCGTTTCTGGCCGCGGTCGAGTAGTGCCTGAAAGTAGGCTGGCGCTGCTTGCGATGAGTTCGGGAGCGCCATGTCGCGGTGTTCGGAGGAGAGATGGTGGTGTTGACATGGATAGTGTTTGCGAACCAGAATGTTTGGGAGAGCTCAAGAGAATCACGCGTTCTGCCGAAGTATAGCCGAAGAAAGCATAAACCTGCGAATTTGGCTTCACTTCGATAAAGAGAAGTTTCGTTAGCTTCTCAGTGCAGATGCGGAATCTCAGACATGGGAGTATAGCCTGTCTATTGGAAGCTGAGAGCAAGCGGCGGAGAATGTCTGCATCTCGTAGGCTTTCACTCCCAGCGAAGCCCATTGGCAGATGCCAAAAACTGGCCACGATATCTCTCATGGAAATGCTTTCGGCAGAAGTGAAGAGGAAGTCGATATTCCTGCGCAAGATGGAGGATCGTGTGAACCTTCACGAATCTTGGACTATGTAGTCGCCTCAATCGCCTGGTCGGAGGACGTCGAACGGGTCACGCATTGTACTATCATCCACGTCAATCGTACTTGCGACTGCAGGCCACAAAAGCGCCAACGCTACCATACTGGAACTCCGCTACGTCGCGTTTTGCACTCTTCATTCCTGCGATATTCCCAGCCTGATGCACCATCCTTGGCTACACAGATTGTATCTACCGAGAACTGCAGCAAATTCGACAAGGTCTGGCTTGTTCCAAGTCAACATGCCACTTCTGTACGGCGAAGGTTGCAAAGCTTTCATTCGGCTGCAAGAGGAGCTGATCAAGAAGTCTATCGATCATTCTGTGCTTGCGTGGGAGCACAGGAACGATGAAGAACACCCTCACGATCTTCTATGCGCCGATAGTCCTGATCGATACTATCCTCTCGGCCGGCGCATGCTATCTTGGGGTGACGATGCTGCGCACGACTCTTTCCACTGGACAAACCGCGGTCTAACTTTGATGAGTCTTTCCGTCGCTGACTCAGTTCAGTTCATCTTACTGAACTGCTATGTGGAAGATGAACCCACCGGTGTCGTTACCTTACCCATCGAAGTTGATCGCCAATATCAAGATAGGCATGGCCGTCGAAGCTTCATCCGAAGAATGCAAAACTTGAGCGGACTTTGGTGGGCCCGATGGCCCTTTCATTTTGACAACTGGGGTTTTCAAGCTGGCACAATGGTCATGATAGATCTTCGAAGGATTTGAGGCGAGTGAAGGATCTGATGACCATTGAAGCGACCAAATACAGGATCTGTGCTAGGTTTCTCAAGTCTTCGCTCATCAATGACCTCTGGACTAGACAGCCCGGGTATTCGCATTGCATAACATGAAAGTCTTGAGATGCCACCTGATCTAGGCCTCTTCGATCTCATATCAGGGACTTCTCCAGTGGTAATACGTGAAGGAGCAGCAACATTGACTCGAAATACAGTCCAATTGGCACTATGATCTTGCGACTTGTGGAAGAGCGTTCGATGACATCTGTGCAGGCGCGCACTCAAGGTGATGCTTGAAAACTATACACGTGCAATCACAATTGGGCCCTGCTCGCGACTTCGAAAAATGCCTTGGTATTAGTTGCCAGCTCCAATGACTAAAATGACTAACACCCAGAAGTAAGCAGCTACCAGTCTCTCCAAGCTCTTGCCTACATGTACTGCTGCAAGCAACATTCATGACTGGAAGCCCATGCAAGCTAATCTCCGTGGTATACTGTTAACGCCGAATCCTGCGCTCAGAAGGGAAAGCGCCGCACTTTCGTACTGCTTTCTGGTGTCCGGACGAATTCGAAAGACCATTCGCTCTGAGAAGCTTTGCACCACCGCGACTCTCTGACAGATGACGCTCGTTCCCGTTCCTTCCATCCAGCATGGCTAAGTCTTCTTCGTTCATTCTGAAGTCGAAGTCCGCTGTCTCACATAGCGGAAATGTTCTTTTCAATACTCCTTTCGCTGTTTTCGATAATCTCAAGCTCATTCGCCCAGTTCATGCACAATGAGCTACCAATCGGTCCCAGCTTCGGACTCATAGGCCAGAATGCGACATACGACTATGTGATAGTTGGAGCTGGTACAGCTGGCGCAGCTCTTGCATATCGCCTGGCCGCTGATGGACGATGTTCGGTGGCGGTCATCGAAGCCGGGAGCTTGTAGTAAGTCCATGTACTTGATATTGCAGTAATCTTAGCTGATATCTTCCCAGTGAGCTCGATAGTGGCAACACGACCGTCGTTCCTGGGCTAGCTGTGACAAGCAACAATTCGTTGATTGACTGGGGATTTTAGACGGAGGCCCAAGAGACGCTTGCCAATAAGAATCAACCATACACGAGAGGGAAATGGCTTGGAGGCTCTTCGGCACGAAATTTAATGGTCTATCAAAGACCTACGATCGGTACATTGCAGAAATGGGCGGATGATGTCGGCGATCAGAGCTGGACCTGGAACAGCACGCTCAAATATTACAAAGCGAGCTCGACATTCACGCCACCGGCACCAGGAGTTCGACTTACGAATTCCACACCGTCATAGGACACGAGTGTCTTTGGAGAGGGACCTGTGCAAGTCAGCTTCCCGAAGTACGCCTCGCCGATCACGTCGTGGCAGCTCAAAGCTCAGCTCGAAGCCGGGGACCCACCGAGGGCAGGAGGATTTGAAAGTGGCAGTCTCCTCGGTCATGCTTATATGCCATCGAGCATCGATCAGAAGACAGCGACGAGGAGCTCTTCGCAGACTGGTTATCTGGATCTCGCGCTTCGCACGACGCAGCTTACAGTATACACTCGCACGCTGGCGAAGAAGCTTATATTTTCTACCAACAAGACTGCTACGGGCGTACAGGTTGAGAACAACGGTGTCACGTTCACCATCAATGCGGGCAAGGAGATCATTATTTCGGCAGGAAGTTTCCAGTCTGCGCAACTTTTGATGGTAGGTGATCTAAGGGCTCCTTAAGATTCCCAAGCTGTTCCGGAAATCACGCTGATATAGATCTGGTACCATCCTAGGTGTCCGGGATAGGTCCTGAAGAGACTCTCACCAAACTGTCAATACCAGTGATCAAGAATCTTCCAGGAGTCGGCAAGAACTTACAGGACAACCCACTCTTCGGCATTTCATATGCCGTGAACACTGAAACTTCTGTCACATACTCCAACGACCCCGTGAAGATGGCCGAAGCCGTTGCCGAATACAACAAGAATCGCTCAGGATTTCTATCTTCCGCATCAGCCGACAGCTTCTCATTCATCAAGCTCGTCGATATGCCAGATTTGAACATTTCTTCGCGCGCAAAAGAAGACTTGGCCTGGGTTCCAGCATATTGGCCAGATGCGCAAATTGCGCCAACAACTTACTATATTGGCAGGTCATTCCGTGTCCCGCCTCCAGATCAGAAAAACTATGCTGCGTTCATTGGGAGTATCACGGCACCTTCATCTCGCGGGAGCGTGTCCATCAGAAGTTCAGATATGGCAGACAAACCTCTCATCGATCCACAATGGATGACAAATACGACTGATCAAGAGTTGGCTGTTGCAGCTATACGTCGAATGCGACAGATTCTCAGTACCAACGTGATGAAGGAGATTGCTTCGTATGGGGAGGCCTTTCCCGGAGCGAATGTCACTTCTTCTGCAGATCTCCTGAATATTGTCCGGATGCAGACGGGAACGTTCTACCATGCTTGTTGCACGAATCAGATGGGTAAGGCAGATGATGATATGGCTGTCGTGGATTCGAAGTCGAGAGTATATGGGGTGCATAACTTGAGGGTGGCGGATATATCTGCTTTTCCGTTCTTGCCGCCTGGACAGCCACAAGCTACGGTATGAAGAATGTAAGCATTTCGAATGTTGTGCTTTGCTAATGATAGAGTAGGTCTACATGCTAGCCGAGAAGATCGCACATGACATATTACACAGTGGAGATGCGTCGAATGAAAGCAAGGTCGCAGCATTAAGCAAGTGCTGAAGCTCACACTATAGCCGCTACACATTCGTAGCAACACCAAGCAATCGCATACGAGAGCCCAAGTCCTACGAAGTCTAGAAAGATAGGACCACTGGTTTTAACTCATCTCCTCTTCTCTCACATCGCTGAGATATTGGGTTTTTTCCCTGCTCTCTCCAATTGCGGTGGTCCCGACGCAGAAATTGGCAGCTCGTGCACTAGAGCGTGGAAGGAAAGATTTTACCAAGGTTGTTGAGTTTGCTTTTGAGACTGAGACCCGAGGGAGGCTGTGTAGATAGAGAGTGGGTGTGCAAGACTGACAATCGTGCACAAGGTGGACACAGCCGTATCGCACCAAAGCACGGTTCAGCACTCGACCTCATATGACGCTCTCCCTTTCGCTAGAGCGGCGATTAATGTTACAGCGACTTTCGTTCCAAGATCTCGAGGATTTCTTTCCGACAGGCTGAGAATTTATCGTGGAACTCCGAAACGCAGCGTGGAAGGCCTTCGCAAGCAGCCAAATTCATCATCATCAATGTCGGTATCTCATAGGATAGTAAAGTGGACCCTCCCAATCCCTCCACTTTGTGAGTAGTATTGACAACGCCACAGTAACGCCACGCCATGTAGAATTTCCAAGGCATTAATCGTCTTCAACTCCTCAAAGCCCTCAACCTCTCTCCCAATTTATCCTCCCTCTCCTCTTCCGCGGGTTGCGCAATATTCTTCGCCGGCGTCGCTCCCGCCATTTCCTGGCTCAACTCCACGCCCGCCTCATCCGCAACCTGACTCATCAATCTATCCACATCCTCTTGCGGTGTACCCGTGGCCGTAGCACTCGAAGTCGCATTCTCGTAATATCCCGTCGCGACATCCAAATCTTCGAATTGTGTTTCGAAACGATCCATGACGGCTGAGATCTAACGTGTCCAGATCAGTATACTCTCCTACCTTTTCTGCGCATTCTTTTTCACTCACCTTCTCCAAATCCATACTCTTCATCGCACTATCCATGCCCTTCACTACATTCGCCATACTCCCCGTCACCTGCCTCATCGTAACCGCAGTCTGGACCCTCGATGCCACGGCATCGATCCGCGAAGCTAGCGTGAGAAGTTGAAGATTCTCATTCTTTTTCCGTATGGCATTTTGCGCATAGATTTTTGCAATGTCGTTGTGATTTTGGGAGATGGCCTTTTTCAATTTCGCTTTCTCGGTTTGCTCGTCTTTGGTCGCTTTTGCTGCCTGGCGGTTGAGTTGTTTGGCTGTGAACTGTGAGGTGGAAGGATTAGTGGAGGCCGCGAATATCTGTGAGGTATCTCATTCTTGCGGACCTTGAGGTTGAAAAGTGCCTTCTCGAGCCCGGACATGGTGAGGCTTTGGTTGTGGGATGTCGAGTGAAAGATTATTCTTGGGCGCGAATGTGAGTTGTCTTGGGCTTGAGAAGCCAAGATGGGCTGGACCCACGACGTCACAACAGCCGAACGTTCACATGCCGCGCCGCGCCATCTCCAATTGCCGCCATTAGCCGATGAGCAGTAGCTGCCATCAAAATTTGACGACCCGATTTGTTTCATTCAAAACACTTCACTCACTCACATTCCGTGTGAAACAAGTTGGCATTCGCCATAGCACAGCAGATTGATAGCTAAGTCTCTCCCAACTTTGTCGCCGACCTAGTAGCAAGCTCCTCATACTGCTCTATCACTCTCTCCAGCGTCCTCAATTTGCTCTTCGACAAGCGATACACAGCCCTTGTCCTCATCGCCTTATCCTCCTCACTGCTCTCACTCTCAACCTCGTCCTCACCTAGTCTACTCGCACTCACACCTTCCACCACAGTCTTCACAAAGAATCGATCGTGCATAACAACAAGCACAGTACCCTCATATACCTTCAACGCATCTACCAACCCGAGAATTGTATTAGTATCTAAATGCGTAGTAACTTCGTCCAAGATTAGAAGATGAGGCGTATAGACGAAGATCTTTGCTAGAGCTAATCGAACTCTTTAACCTCCGGAAAGAAGGGAGATAGGTATATCTAAAGCAGTTTTGCCGACGAGTCCCAGACCTGAAAGTATCGCACGAGCTTCCTATTCCTTCGTCCCGGCCTCTATAAATTCGAGTAGGAGAGATAAAGCCGTGAGTTCCGGCCTCTCGTACGTACGCTAGAGTCTCCAGCTCGGAAGCAGATTGTTGCGAATACAACGCGACTCTCAATCGGGGATGGCTCTCGATAGACCCCGAATCGGGCACCATACCACTACGGCCTATAATAAGATTAACGAGCGTAGATTTTCCCGATCCATTCAAGCCCGCAATACTAATCCGATTACTAGGATAGATCGTTAAATTAATATTCTACAAGATCGAGACTATCCCTTTCTTCCCTTTAGTTATATATAAGAAGTTTACGTTCTTACATAAAACAAGACCTCTAGGGAATCGGAGATCTATAGGCTATATTAGGATTTTTATCTCGACTAGTAGATCGAATTGAGGGACCTCTATTTCTAGTCTTAAGGAGTTGAAGTAACCTTCTTGATCGTTTAAGCGAAATCGAGTTCCCTTCACCAACTTCCATTCCTATACGTTCGTCGAGTTTTTTCTTGCGAGAAGCGGCTTGCTTTAGCTTTTTGTCATCTCCGGCACGGCGGGCAGCATTGACATTGCCTTAGATTTGTGCTTAGAGGTGAGATTTGTTTCTCTTAGGCGTCTTTCATGCGGCTAAGGTGTTTGTAGGACTTGAGGCGGGCCATTTCGTATTGCGAGAGGTTTCCGCGGAAACGTTCGAGAAGCTGATTGCGGAGAACGAGAAGTTCCTCTGCGATTGAGTCGCCGCATGCCCGGTCGTAAGTTACGACTAAGACTGTTGTGTAATTGCTCAGTTCTTCGGAAATGTACCGTTTCAGCCAGATGATCGAGGGCAGATCCAGGAAATTGGTCGGCTCGTCGAGCAGTAGGAGATCCACATTCTGGCACAGAGCACATGCAAGAGAACATCTCGTCCGCCAACCTCCAGACAGATGTGATCGAGGTCTCGTCAAGCTCTCTTCCGAGAACCCCAGTCCTTTCAGAACAGCTCTCGCCTTCGCCTCAGCACCCTCCGCATCCATAAGCTCCAGCGAGGTCTGCACATCAGCCAACATCTCAGCAGATTTCTTCAACTCATCCGCCATCTCTCCAGCATTCGGTTCCTCCGACAACCCCTTACCAGCAACCTCCACCTCACCCTCCAACTTCAATTCCTCCTCCCTGGTCTTTCTTCCTCTCGCCCCACTCCTCCTCAGCGCGATCTGTCTGACCTCATGCAGCTCCCTTTCCAACCTCTCATGACAACCCTTGCGATAAGCCTTCACTACAGCCTCAACCTTTTCCAGCGCCTCAGAAATCATCTTCTCCTCCCTCAACAACCTCTCCCTCTCCTCATTACTCCTGATCACATACTCAAGCACACTAACACCCTCACTCAACCTCAACCCACCAACGCCACCGCCCACCGCGTCATCCCCATCATTTCGATCCTCCCTCTCAACCTGCCCCAACAACAACCTCTTCACCCCCCTCGGAGTACTCGGCCCATTTCTCCCATGAAGCACATACCTCCTACCCCTCTGTAATCGAAATTCCGCATGAGACAACCACTCCCTCCCTCCCAAAGCAACATTGAGATCCTTCAGCGAGATTTCTTTCCAATAGTTGTTAGATTCGGCCACTTCGGTATGGAAACGCGATTGTTGGGCTGTGATTGTCAAGTGCCCAGGAGGTTTCTTTGAGATTGGCACATTTTTGTTGTTGTTGTTGTTGTTCGGCCTCAAGGGAGAAGAGAGGTTGTTTGATGTGGAAAGATTGTAGTGAACAACTACTGAATTTCTTCTTCTTCTTCTTCTTCTTCTTCTTCTGCGACCTGTATGTATCACAATTTGACCTACCTAAAACGGAACATGAGTCAGAAAGAAAATCCGCGAGGTGAAGTTACATGTCATTCTCGATGGTGTATACACGGTGATGGCGGTGTCTGGAAGTGGAAGCCGCGATGTCGAAACCCTGCCAAGGCCAAGCCCGTGTTATCCAGACAAGACAGACAGACAGGAGAAGAAGAGAGAGAAAAGACATCGGCACATTTTCTTCTAGTCTGTTTTCGTTCTGATACCTTTCTCTGGTCCTGTCGTATCTTGGTCGACTATGTACGTGACCTTCGTATACACTCATCATCCAAAAACCATTTCATGCCATCCACAGCTACACTAAGCTGGAGGCGCACCCCAACTCCATTTTATTGATGCTCAGGACATTTTCCTATGCACGCTTCTTCAACAATGCTTTTCAAACACCAGAATACGGCCTCCCATTCCATCCATCATCATCCTCATCATCTGCTTCCTCCACACGTCTGGCAGAAGGTGGACTCAAAGCTTGCTCTTGTCCCCGATTCCTGTACGGGTTACTCGTGCTTCGCTGAGGAATCTGGCTCATCTCAACATTACTGTAGCCTGGTGCAGCAGACTGGTACTGCTGTGTAGGTCTATAAGGGCTCGGAAAATTTGTGAACTGATTTTGGCTTGGCTGACGAGCTTCGAAACCTGAGATTCGAACCTGAGGTGGTGCTGAGCTTGCTTGGTGAGGTTCGTTGATTGTGGGAATGCCGGGAGCGTATGGGCGAGACTGCTCGGTGCTAGCCTTGCGCTTGCCGCGGGTGCTCTCGCGGCGGAGGAGGCCACGGACGTCGTTCAGGTCTTGTTGGTCGAGGCTGGGTCGTTCGCCGAGAGTGCTACTATCATCGCGTCCTGAAGCCCATGCCTCGTCTCGGGCAGTGTCGGTCGCTGGATCTCGCGAGTTGAGATCGTTGATGACCTTGGCATCACCAGCATTCATACCAGTCATGCCTTTTCGTGACGCTGTCGGGCTCATCGCAGCCGCCTCCTTCGCCTCCTGAATTTTCTTCGTCGCGACAAGTCGAGCCTTTTCGCGCTCGTCGGCGCTGTGTTGGGCGTTCTCCTTGGCTTCAGAGTCTGTGATGGCCACAGAGTAATTAGGGTTCGCCGCGCTGCCTGCAGCGTCGCCACCACCACCTGGAGCGTAGATCGGGACAGCACGAAGAGCGGCGACCAGCGCACACATAAACTTGCTCCGCCTCGCCGCGCGAAGTGTCTCATTGGCCCAGTTGGACTTGTGTCGAATTTCGACCTTGAGCTGCAGTTTCGACATATCAGATGTACCAAGCACTTCCACGTCGAGATCAGGCAGGAAGTCGCGGGAATTGTCCTTGTCGGTAACGAATCGGACGAGTTCGTTCTTAAGGATTTGAATGTCGTCAAATGTCGTGTCGAACGAAATGTCCAGCGTGATCTGTTCGGTCTGTGCCTTACTCCTGCTGATGTTGTCGAGTGCAAGCGAGTTCAGAACAATGTTGGGGTACTGGGACAGCTGCCCGGTCTTGAGTCCGTTGGCTCTGCGGAAGACGGTGAACAGAAGACTGATGTGCTCCACGATGAATTGATTGTCAGCAATATCAACTCTATCACCAACGTCAAAGGGATGCTTGACGAAGAGGAAGATGCAGGAACCGAGGATCTCTTGGGCTGTGACCGAGAAGACGAAGGAGAGCGAGAGGAGGGCTGTTCCAGTAGTCGCAAGGGTGGTAACGAAGTTCTTGTTGAGGAAGGCGATGAAGATGAAGACGACAGCAACGAGGACCACAGTCTGAAGGAGGCGATCCAAGACGTTGATGGCTTGAGCCACATCGACCATGCTGGTCGCGATAGCCTTACGCTCGCGACCCCACTCGACGATCGTCTGAATCATCTCGTCAAGAGAGATGTCGCCATTGCCATCTCGATCCAGGGCCTCGTATGCCTCTTCAGCTTCAGCTTTGCGATCTGGACCCAGAACGTCCACAATGTCCTCCTCGCGAAGCTCCTCATGACCTTCCATCACCATGGACATCCAGATGCGGCGAGCGAGAGCTTCGGACGTACGCCGTCGCTCCAATGCTTGTACCACAATGGAGTGCGAGCTGTTCGGGTTGAAAACTTCCTTTCCAGTAATCTCGGATGCAACGTTTCCGAAGGCAGACGTCACCTTGTCCCCAAAACGACCAAGTTCTTGCAACGCGCGCATAGGTGTTGTCGATCCCGATCTCTTGTGCGTCCGCTTCTTCTTGCCGCCGAAAGCCGCAAAGTTGAGCTGATCAGCAATAGCATAGTCCTCTTCCTGGAATTCATTGCCGTAGGCGGGAAACAGCGCAGTCGATGCATCGTAGAGCAGTCCAAGAATGTAGACCTGTCGCTTAGAATCCTTAATCCTAGCATTGAACTGCTTCCGGTGGTAGTTGATGCTAATGAGCTGAATGATGAACTTCTCGGCGAGGAAGACGAGAGTCGAAACAACGGCGGCACCTAGAATCTCCTGCACAATGGTGACCCACTTCAGATTAGAAGCACTCAAGTTGTGAGCAGTCTTGCGGTTGTAGGGGTTCTGCTCCATCAGTGGCTTGAAAGTGGCCAAAGAAGTGACGGCCCATCCCACAAGCGAGAGTGGAATCTCCAGCTTCCGAAGGACTGTTGCATATTTCCGTACGCCAGAGCTCACCACGCCGACCAGGGTCTGGAAGACGAAAGGTAGGAAATGCACCACGATCTTCGAGACCCAAAGAGATAGCCAGACAATCTCGACCCATGTGAAGAACCAGACGAGCGACACCCCTCCAATTTCGGGCATGTTCTTCTCGCTGTAGAAGGATGCCACGATGATTGGGATGGCGATCAGCAAGCCCAATGGCAGGACGTAGAGGAAATATCGGGTGATAATGGAGAATCCCAGAATCTTGTCATAGATCTTGCCCATGGTTGTGACGGTATCCTCTTCACCGTCATATCCAACTCGACCAATACCTTGTCCTTCTACAGGCTTCGTCCTTCTGCCTCGAATCCAGCTCTTCTTCTGACTGTCCTGCGAAGTGGTGTTGATAGGTTGTAACCCGACATTCTGAGCAGTATGATTCCGCAATCCGGCGCCGCTACTCGCATTGGTCTTGACTGGCTCGAGGGGAATGTCAATCGTCGCGTCGTTTGGCACCATGTTGTTGCTGCTGTTGTTGCTGCTGCTGCTGTTGTTATGGTCGCCAGGTTGTTCAGGAGGAATCGGCTGGAAGCCTTCGCGCGAGAATCTCTTTCGGTGGCTCGCGCTCGCGGTCGCTTGCAAGTGAGACGCCATGGCGCAGCTCGTGCGAATTCAGAGTTGCCGCTGTGAATGGGAAAGAAAGAAAGAAAGAGAGAAAGAAAGATAATGGATGGAGGAAATGGTGGATAACGACCGTGCAGGAGGGTGTTGAGAAGGTGGTGTTGGTGACATGCCAACGTCTGGAGTCTGCAGAAGATGCCGCTGGTACGTTCCAGTTCCATTTTGCTGGACGCGAGGCTCGTCGTCAGTGCGGGCGCCAGAAACGCCAGAAACGGTTTCTCTAACCGCCACGGAGCGGGTGAGCAGCGGGTGGCGCATCGCCTCATGCAGGGAAAGGGTTTGCTCGGAACGGGAATGCTTCGGCTGAGCGATGCTTTTTATCACATGACGCTATGCTATCCGTGTGCACGTGCCATCTCTTCTCTGGAGTTCAATGTTGCAACAACAGAGCGCCCGTCCCAGCTCGTCCACACCTCTCCGCCAACATCTTCTACAACATCTGCTCTCACAGGAACGAACACCAGCCTGAACATCAAACAAGTCAGCCAAGTCGTGTGGTCCCGAAATGACAGCACCCAGTGGTGAAACTTACCAATGTACATGCTCGCGAGGTTGAAGGGGCTCGTGGCTTGCTGAATCAGAGCATCGACATAGCCCTCCACACTGAGCGGAACGCTTTCGCCTTTCAGGAGACCTTTGAGCTTCGTCGCCACGCTTTCGAGGATGTCTGCTGGCGTCTCGGGAACCCCGGCGGTGCACCTCTTCTTCTTTCCCACAAAGTCGGTTGTCGGGTCGTAAAGGAATGTTTCGAGCACCGTCATCAGAGTGTCGCGCTCCTGTCGTAGCAGGCCAAGCGTCAGCTCGGAACACTTCCGGAAGGGGCCCTCGTAGCCATATGGTCCCATCGCGTCCACCATGTTGTGCGTCAATCGGAACGGCACCAGCTCCGGCTTCTCGAACGTTTGGCCCTTGTCGAAGAGACAGTTGAAGTCCACGTGGAACACTCCGCCCGTGCTCTCTTCAAGCAGGATGTTCTCGCCGTGTCGATCTCCTAGACCGAGAATGTGTCCCACAATCGACATGACCGCTGCCGAACGAGAGTACCGGAGTCGTGAGTTCACCCACGTCTCAGGCTCGGGGTAAGTCTCAGTGAACCACTCGTGCAACGCCGGCGTGAATTGCTTCAACACCTCCTCCGCGAAGATGTGAGCGTTCTCGTGATTCTCAGAAGCACGATCCAGGCTCTTCTTGATGTCGTTGTAGTTCGGCCTCACACCCTTGCGCGAGTAGAGTCCCAGCAGAATATCACGGATCGGCTTGATACCTTCCACCCACTCCAGTATTCCAGACTCCTCGCTCAACGGCGTGACAGCATACGTCTTGATGTACAACCGTCGCTTGCTGCTGTCCGTGTTCCTCTTGAGCGCGCGGTTGATGATCCCATTGAACTCCATGAGACGCTGGTCTTTCCTCAGGTCGTCCCTGGGCTTGCAGAGAAGGCCATAGAGCCTGCCGTCGGAGCCACGCACAGTGATCTTGCGCGGTCGTTGGAGCGAATTCAAGACGAGCACGTGATCCTCGAAACCTGCGATCGTGATCTTGTCGTGAGCAAATGCCTTGTGTTTGCGAATGGTGTCGCTGTTGGATACGGGTGGCGCAGTGGCCGTTAGAGTCGCCTCGACTGGCACCACAAGATTGCTTGGCGCGAGCTTGTGGTTGAACATTAGATTCTTCGTCAAGCTTACAGCCGGGGTACGAGCCTCGATCGGCTGCTCACAAGCCAGTAAGAGACCATCGCAGAGCTTGATGCCCTGGGCGATGAGCGTGCGCAAATCCATTACTGAACTGTCGTTCTTCGGCTTGTTCTTAGGGTCCTTCAGCTTGTTCAGTACTTCCTGACCTCGCTCGACCCTTGTCCGATCTCGAGATTTGATGACAGCTAGCAAGCTCCACAGTGTCTGGCTAGGATGATTTGCAGCAATTCTCATGAGGATGTTACAAATCTGCTTCCAAACGTCGGGATGAGGATGTGTGATGCGCGAAATCAATTGTGGCAGCGCGTGATAGAAGACGTACGGCGGCACCCGCTCAAAGTACTTCTGCAGCTGTCTGTTGCAGGCCTGAAGAGACTTCACCCGCTTGTCAAAAGTAGCTTGATCTTCTTTCGGCGTCCGCTTCTCTGCATCCATACCGAGCTGGAGCCAGAGAGTCAGTATGCGAGGAATGGTCTCATGCCAGTATTTGTTGCCGAAGGGTATCGATCGCAAGGAATTATCAATCACGAGTTTGGTCAGGTCACCAGTCAAGAACGTCTGCGTCTGCTTGTCACGCGGAAGTGCTTTTTGAGCCTCGAGCAACTTGGTGTAGTGCTTGCCCAGGTAATAATGGCCCTTCTCCCATCGCTGATGGCGGCGGGCCGCGAGCTGATAGCGGTCCGTCATATCTTTGGTCTGACTCTGGCCAGAAGCATCAAGCCATTTTGCTAGTAGCAGCATGGCTTTGCCAGCCAAAGGGTTCTGCTTGAAACCATTGATTTCGCTCAAGTTGCTCGACACATTGACGTCCATCCTTGATCCAGATGACGTTTCTTCCTCATCAAAGATTCCAGAGTCGATAGCAGCCTGTAGAGACTGTATGGCTTGACGTTGATGGCCTTCATGCCAGAGGAGTCTTGCTTCTTCTATCTTAGCGCCTTTGTCTTCGCAATCGTAAGCTTTCAGAACAGCGTTGTACGCGCTATTGATGTTCTTGGACTGCCTAGCAAGCCGAGCAGTCGCCAGCCATAGGGAACCAGCTTTACTTTGTGAATACGATTCAGGCCGCAAGCGCATCACTGCGCGACGGATGCCAAGAATGTACTGCTTATCATGGACATATGCCCCGACAGCATTCAGTCTCTTCTCGAATGTCTTCATCAGACCTGATGAACCATTCCGATTAGTCGTCATTAATGCCTCCATCTCGTAAAGAACGTGCAATTTGACCATTTCTGCATGACAGGTCTGGAGTGAGTCGGTGGAGGACATGGATAGACCTTCCACAATTGACTGTCTTAGGCTGCTCACGTCTTCACTGAGCGATCCGCTTGTTTCACCTGCAGCGTGCACAATGGAGCGTCCGATGCCCAGGTTGAAGTCAGGAGCTTCCTCTTTCGGAAGCAGTTGAAGGCGTTGCTCAAGTCCGCGGAAATCCTGAGTCATCCAGCATGCTTCAGCAGCCAAGGGAAGGTGAGTCTTTATAGCATCTTGCAGAGCTTCCGGGTCCTGGCTTGCATCTAGAAAGCTGTTGGCATATCTCAGCAAGGGTGCGTACTGACCAGTCTCCTGTAGACATCGCAGAAGGTCATGTTGCAAGTCGGTGCGTGATGGATTATCTGCCAGCTGTAACTCATACCAAGCTTGAGCAGCAGTCCAGCGCCCAGCCTTGGCATGATTGATGGTTTGCTGTTCTTCAGTCACGAGTGGCAGGTGGGCCGCAATGCCCTCCAAACCGTCGGGCTCGTCAATGTGGCCATAGATGTCCTGGAGTCTTTCGTACATGAGCTCTTCCTTCTCAGTCTGCCTTGCCGTCGGGATGAGGGGTGACTGTCCAGTAGGAATAAAGCGCGATCGTTCCTGTCGAATGTGCTGCTCCCAGTGGAACAGAGCTCGTGCGTAGGAGCGACAGTACATGGCCTGGTCAGCGATGATTGCTGCGGGAATCGAAGCCAAAAATCTCTCCACGGTCTCGATCTGTCCCATATCTCTAGCTTCGTCGAACTCGTTGGGTGAACGTCCAGTCTTATATGCTGCTGCTCTCGTTTCGCTCAACTCTTTCCGCTTTTCTCTCAGCCAAGTAGACATATAATCTAGCACTGCAAAGACACTCTCGCTACAGAGTTGAATGGTTTCTTGCTGACTCGATGAAGAAGGGGACGATTTCAGCACGCTCATGAATTCGTCAACCAGCTGTTTGAACTCGGTCTCGGTACCACCAATTATGACATTCAATGCGGCGTAAGGAAAGACGAAGCGAGCGATGCCCAGATCGTTTCCGCGAACGATTCTTGCAAGAAGCTCAAAGATTGCCTTTGCATTTTCGCCTTTGCCTTTGAACATGAGATCGAAAGTAATGGATCTCAACCAATGTCCGTGGCTTTCATCTGCTGAGAAGCTCGGATATGTGCGATCTGGGGCACTTGGAGTGCTCCCGCTGCTGACTCGATATTTGGACGTCAGAAGCGGCGTCAAAGTGGTGCGAACCTGCTCAGGCATTTCGTTCCAACGATTGACAGGACCCGGCATTTGTGATGACCGTGGACGCAGAGCAGTGATCTCGGTGAAGTTGCAAAAGCCAAGCAGCTCTTGCATAGTGTATGCAACAAAGCCCTGAGCTCGAGCGTTGGTGACCGACTTGAAGGACTTTACGAGGACATCCTCGAGAAGGGAGACCACCCAGTCGATGACCTCGCTTGCTTTGTCAAAATTTGACAGAACTAGCAGATTTCTCTTCTTCCGGGAAGCTTCAACTCTGTTAGGGTCCAAACAACCTATAATACCGAGAGCCTTGCCACACTGTCTTGCAACAAGCACATCTGTATTTGAATATTTCACAGTGGCATCAAGAAGCGCACAGAGGAGGTCCGCCAGAACAGGCGATGGATGCTCGCTCGCCGCTGTATCGTGCACAAAATCTTGATGCTTCTCAAGAAACGGCACCAGCTCATCAATGGCCTGCAAAGTCACCATGCCGCTATCATCTTTTAAGCGCTTCGCAAAGGCTTTGCAATGACTTTCGACGCTCTTCAGAGTCCTAAGCCGCTCGAATTCTGCGGCAAACTTGGACAAGAGAGGAATTCCTTCGAGCGATGGTAGAGTCATGATGTTTTCCTGGAGCATAGTATTGTGGGATTTGACCAATTGTCCAAGCATCTCATGCGTCTTTTGCTGAAGATCAGGCGAGATGGCTGACCAATGTCGGGCAATGAGCACAAAGGTCTCATCCACGATCTCGGGAATGTCATCTTCTTCCAATACTGGTATCATGGTGAGCCAAGCATCGTATGCGACTTCACAAAGCCCTGGTTGTTCCAAGCCTGAGTGCAGGCAAGAGCGTATTTGAGGCAAAGCGAACGAGAGCTTGCCCCTACCTAGGATCAACATATCAGCCAGACCTTTGAGACACTTGATTTTCTCAGGCGTTGAATTTGCCCCAGGACCATTCTCCAGGACCCCGGAGAAATGTGTCAGAATTCCAAGAACCTGATTTTCCAGGAATTGCTCAACTGCCTTGGAGGACTTAGAGTGAGCCTTGCGCTGACCTGGAGCTCTCTCAGCAATGTGTGCCAATGTCTGAAAAGCCTGGTAAGCTCTCGACTTCCTTGCCGGGCCTTCATCCCCACACAGCTTGAGCATTTCACAGGCCACCAACACAGCATCGAGCTTGACCAGACTCGCAATGTCCGCTTGGCGAAGCTCGGGTGCCACCTCAATCAAACAAGCAAAAGCCAAGTCCTCTGCATCACTTGCTGATTGGGAAAGCAGGAGTGCAAGAATCGAGGCCAGATTAGAGATGGGCTGCATGCAAATATCGTAAACAGTACTGCTAATTCCACGAGCGTGAGCGATCCTCTGCAGCACATCCTTCTTCTTGTTTAAAACCAAATAAGGGAGTGTTTGCTGCTGAGTCAATGTGAGGAAGGTGTCCACGTCCACGTTGAGCAAATCGCACAGCTGTTGAGTCTTTTGCGGTCTACTGTGGAGATCTTGCACCACCGTGACTGCTATCGATCTCCAGAACGGCGAGAAGAGGTCTTTCGGTGCTTGTCCTCGAGCTGCAGCTATAGCTTCGATCTCGTTAAAGGCAAGAGCACAGATCAAGGGATTGCCGTGCCCAAGATACTCTACCAAGCGCAGCAGGACCAAATTGAGCTCCGCGTCTTCGCAAGACAAGGCTACTTGGCCCCAAGTGGCGATGAGGGTCTCTTGCTCGTTGGCAATGTTGCGATCTGAGAGTCCGCGGAGCCACTCTAGTGCAAGTTGGCGATTCTGGCTTCTAATGCTTTCCGGCAGGCTTTGACGCAGAAAGCAGGCAATGCTGTGTGCAGCGGCAATCCGCAGCTCTCGCAGCGAGCTCTGGATGGCGTTCAGCACGTGCTTCCCGAATGAGGATGATGTGAGTGAGGTGTACGCAACCTCTGATGTGCGCTCTACGCAAGCGCGAACGGCCAACACAGATAAGATTCTTGGTCGTTTCGTGTCGTGCAAATCTCGAACTTCGAGCAAACGCGAGACTGTACTGATTGTCGCATCAAGCTCGACCTCAGCCAAGTCTGCTAAGACCTGCCATGCGGCACACTTCTGATCCTCGCTCAACGTCATGTAGATTGAAGGAGCAACATCCGGCATAGCAGAGACATCCGTGGTCGCCACTCCCATCAAACATTGCGCAGCGCGGCGACAGACTACGTTAGCCCTTGCATCAGATCCGTCTTCAGACACTCTTCTGCGCTTCCTCAGTCTTGGACGTCGACCTGGACAGCCATGCGCGATGGCCAGGCGTTGAAAATTATTCTCGAGATCACCATCGGTCATACTGTCTTCTCCGCGCAATGAATCTCGCAAGATCGCAATCTGATCCGGTGCCTGTTCCTGTGTCTCGAAACGGCCAAACCAGGTCGCAATCGCAATTCTGAGATCTTCTTGCATTTCAGACCAGTGTTCGCTGCTGGCAATCGAGCGTAGAGCCGTCAATATGGCGTCCTTTGCGACATTCGCGGTTCGGCCCAGGATGTCCAAAATCGTGGAAGCCAACATCCTCTGATTGGAAGCCGACAGCCGCAGTGTATCGAAGTTCTGGATGAGAGTTGCAGAGAGGACCCAGTTGAAGGGCGCGTGCAAAAGCTGCTCAAGTGCTTTGTCCCAAAGCTGTGACTTGAGCAATCCTGGCCTACGTCCGAGTAGGGCTTGCTGTGCGCGGAGATATGCATCCTGCCGCCACGATTCGTCTAATGCTTCGATTTGAATGAACTCTAGAGCGACCAAGAAGGCTCTTGTGGGGTCAGAAACGGAAGTGGTGTTTCCCTGCGGCATGGTGATGCTGTTCTCTGTATTCGAGCATAGCTTTGTCAAAGACCTGGCGGGTGGCAATTTCAAGTCCACGCTGTCTGTTGATATTTGTGTTTCATCGCAAATGGAAAGAATGTCTGTGAAATGAAATGAGCTAGAGTCCACTTACCAGCGCAGATCCACATACCGTCCACGCAGTCCTGTAGAACGCTTCTGAGCACAGACATGTGCTGCCAAAGGTCGAGAGACGATGATAAAGATGACAAGAGTGATCCAAGCAGCCTTCGAGAGGGCACATCCTCGCACTTTGGTCGTCCACAAATGCCGATCAATGCAAGCAGAATGGTCAAAACGAGCGGCGGATCATTTGGAGATTGTCGAGCTTGCAAGACTTCGGGCTGCCGTTTTACGGTGGTCTCGATGACGGCAATACTGTCGGTGGCCTGCTGAAGGAGAAGATGCCAGTCTGCAAACGGATTTTCCGTTGTAAGAGGTATCAAACCAGCCTGAACAACCACACTCACGAGTTGAGCATTCACGTTGACATCTGTTTCCTGGACTCCTTGGTTGTGCAGTATTTCGTGCAAGAGACCTCGAAAGATTGCACTCTCGTCCTTAGGCTGGCTCGTGGGCTGTCGAGTCTGATTCTGAACGATTTGTGCTGCCAGAGTGGACGGCGGAGGCCCATTGTCATTTGCATGGAAGCCATTTTTTGGAGGATGAGTTTGACGAGCCATGTCGCTGGATGGCTGAGCGTTCTACTTCTACTGCATGTTGTGAGTTGATGGAGACCGCCAAAGCGCGCGCTTCGGATCTCGGCCGGATGATGACCGGGAGCAGCCTAAACCTTAGAACTATTCGAACGGCGTCTCGCGATGCTCGGCACCACCTGTTCCAGCATCAACCACGACAGGCCGAAGGCATTGCGAACCTCTCCGGACACAGCGCGAGATCAATTCGTGAACGGCGATGCCCACGCGACCGAGCGTAGCTCAGTACTTTACCGGAGTTATACCCTATATCCTCAGCCATGGCTGCTTTCCCATCCAAAAAGTTCCGGCCTTCATCCTATGAATCGACAATCGCAGCACGATATCGTGCAGCACTCGCGCGACATCCTTTCGCACTATTTGGCCTGCCGTTCATAGCCACTATGCTGCTCGGAAGCTTCTTTCTCACGCCCGCCACAGCATTACGATACGAACGACATGACCGGAAGGTCAGGCAATTGACGAAAGACGAAGAGCTCGGGATAGGAAAGGACAAGAGGAGGATCGACTTGAAAGAGGAGTATTACGTGAGTGAACAAGGCGGGCATTCTCGGTGCGCGATCTAGCTGACAGCGTACAGAAATTGGCAGCAAAGGATCTTGACAATTGGGAGCAGAAACGTGTCAAACGACTACCGGGCGAGCACGATGGCGTATTCTAAGCATCTTTCGCCGCGAATGCATAGCGTAAAGATACCGAATTTGATGATATGACGAGACACAGCGAGGCAGAGGACGATTGACGACGAAATAGACGATGAGGCCGCTGTTTTGGGGGAGCTATGGTGGGCACCTGCAAAGAGGTTATTCGCACAAATGGCCCGGACGCCAGGTTGTACCGATACCGCATTCAAGATCAGATCACGTCTGACCACAGAGAAACATGAGGGATCTGGCAATGCGTGGCCTGCGCTTCGTGAAATTCATTGGTCAATATTGCAAGAACACAGAAGACAACAGGATGTGAACAGCGAGACGGGACGCGACTTTGGTTGGCGCATGGCAGTGCTGCACGATACTGTTCCCAAAAGGTCACGCGGTATCTTTCTTCCCTAACGGAGCTGATGCACCTCCAAACGCGAGTTTCTGTAGTCGCTCCACGAAGTAATTGCCTCCCATGTATGGTTCTTGCCTTTTTTCATGCGAAACGCTGATGCATTAGCGCGGTTTCCTGCTTGACAGTCAGCGGGCTTTCGCTACACCATCACAACAAACGTCACGTCGTACAAGGGCGCATGCGATCAAGTCTCGCAAACTCGAACGTGAGTGCTACTGGGACTTTCAATGGCGTCCGATAGCTGACACAGTGCGCTGTAGATGGCGCGAACACTTCCAAAGCCAACAGCTGCCACAAGAGTCTTCGGAATCGTCGAAGTACTCGAAGAGATCCTACTCACGGTGCCGCGCTACAACCTCTTCGTTGTGCAAAGAGTCAATACCACATTCAGAGACACGATCACAACCTCCCACAAGCTGCAAGAAATGCTGTGCAAACCACTATGCACGACACCAAGCAAGAACGGCGAAATGTTCTTCCTACCCAGATGCATTCAGCGCGCAACTCTTGCGTCTTATCTCATTGGCTTTCACTGGTTCAAAACATACCGTGGCTACGACTCATGCATCGACTACGTCCTTCGACCAGACTATCGCTCGTCCTACCTCCAGAAGAGATTCTTGGCTGGGCAGGATGTTGATGCTGATGAGTCGTGGCGCCACATTCAGTTCTCCAGTGTCAAAGGAAAAGTAAAGATGATTGTTTGGGCTCATGCTTGGTCGGAGTTGGGTGACTTTGTCGTGGAGGAAGGTGCAAGGCTTGGTGAAGTGGTCGACAAGGCTCGAGCAGTCCTCGTACGTGCAGCGGAGAAGGGATTCACGATGGCTCGGGCGTGACTGATAAGCATGGTGTAGTCCTGTGGATCCGGGGTTTGCTTGGATTTCAGGGTAGCCAGAAGGGCTGGAGAGGTAGTGAAATCCGTTTTTTTGTTGGTTACAATCGTCTTGTGTGCGATCATGATTTGTCCCGCGTCCGCGCAGGCCGCATGTTTATCACGTCTCTCTTGAAGCATGGCAAGGTCGTCGAGAGCATGTTGGTATTAAAGGGAGCAGGCCCAAGGCGGCATCGTGGCGGGATCATCGACCGGGATGCGAAGGCATTTCCATTTCCGCGAAGATGTGGGCAGCGAACGCCAAGACGATTCCATGTTCGACGCGATGGCGGCGAAGTTGAAATCGAGATCTGGATGTCTGACATGCGTTACACGTAAGAAGAAATGCGATGAAGCGAGGAATGGCTCGGCGGCGAAGTGTGGTCATTGCTTCGGGTTGGGACTCGCGTGCGTGTGGAGAAGTGCAAAGGCACGACGGGCATGTCGACGACGAGGCTACCCATCGTTCCGGAGTGACTTCGAAAAGCAGCTCACGTTGGAGAGCTCGCGCGTCTTGCGTCTTGCGTCTTGCAGCCCTTGGTTTGTCCGACGGCGGGGCCCGGCTTCGAGGAAGTCACACTGTTGGGCAGATTCTGCACGCAGAGTCAGTTGGTGCGGGATGCGGTGGTCGCGTTCGCTGCTCACGGCCACGGCCACGGCCACGGCCAGGCGTCCCGGTCCAGCCATGCCTACCGACTGAGTCTCACTGTCTCGACTTGCTTCACTTTAGCACGCTATCGGTACGAGCCTGACAAGTATTGGCATCACCAGATCGAGACCTACGAAGGGCCAAGGCATACGGCTATACAAAGCCAGCTTGACTTCTTGCTTGAGCCTCGACTTCTTGATGCGAGCGTGTTCCATATCTATCGGAGCATGAAAGTGCCTCTCGAGACATTCTGAAGCACGCCCATGTAGCTGCGGGTTACTCCGGACTTCAGCCTTGTGGAATGATCTCAGCAACAGGGAGAACTGCTGTATGATGACGAGAGTCGCTTCAATTTTCGGCCGCATTCTCGTCGGATCGCTTGAAAGCCAAAACGTACGTCATGAATGGCGTGCGAGACTGTACTTTCTTAGAGTGCCGAAGAGTGTTGTTGGATACTACGAAAGAGAGGCTCTTGGCCACTTCCCCGATCCCTAGCAGATGCCGCCCATCCCTAGTTGGACCGATCAGATATTAGAATAACGTAACACATAGTAATCGTTATATAAACAGTCATTATCGCGTCTGAATCACGCCTACTAGCTAGGATCCACAACTTCATTAACTCCATTAGCTTTAGTAGGCTTAGTAGTAAGCTAATAGGCTTACTACTAATCCCTAATACCTATATCTTATTAACCATACTACATATTAATATACTAAGTAGCGCAAATGAAAGCCCTTAATGCATATAATAAGCTCCTATAATATAATAATAAAGTATAAAGAGATAGTTATACTATAATAGCTTAAATATACGCTAAAAGCTAGCTATTCCTAAACTCTAGCTCTAACCCTAATATCGATCTAACTATATTAAACTAGCCGAGTTAAGTCGATTAAGACACTTTCTACAAACGACGCTAGTAAAAGTAATTAATACGATAACGACGGCTATCTAAGGTAGGATTATTTATTATCTAGTAGGTTCCTTCCTATAGCCTTATAGCTTCTCGAATAGGTAGTTGTAGGGGCATAGTAGTCTTACTACTATATATAATACTACTAATTAAACGGCGGCTATTAATTGTAATAGATAGGTTATAGTAGCTATAGAGGTAGACCTATCGACTAAGTCGATAAATAAGGGTAATAATAGAAAGCTACCTATTATCGTTACTATTTAGCTAGTATAGCCTATTATCGTACTATAGAAGCCTACTATTCTATACGCTATCTTTTACGCTCTCGTATCTCCTAGACCTCCTAATATAAGGCTTCTATACCCTAGACCTTCTACTATAATATCTCTATTTCTAACGGCTATCTTAGAGCCTATAGAGCTAACGACTCCTACTAGAGGTTAAGGCATTCGTAGCCGCTTACGTAGTAAGCTAGACTATACGCTCGGTTAGCTTTCTAATAAGGGTACTACTAAGTACGATAATTACTCTAGTACTTACAATAATTAACGCTCTTCTATAGCTAAGTAAGTAAGACCCCTAGCTCTAATACAAAGTTAGCCTTCGTAGGCTTACCGCTATTTAACTTCCGTTTCTTTAGCTCCGCGGCTCTATTTAAGTCGTCTAATTTACGAGCTATATTAGTACGCTTTATAGACTACGTAGTCGTATGCCCTATTATAGGCTTACGGATATAGTAAACAAGAGGTTCTCGAATATAGACTACTTTCTTAAAGTTAATAAACTAGTACTAATAGAAGTAGGTAGGTAGTAGTATAGCCCTTAATCTATCTATCTTAATTAACTTCATAATCTCGTATTTGTATAGATAGCTATAGGTCTTTATTAAGTAGTCGTTATAGCGGTATTGTAGATAGTTATACGATATAGCTAAGTACTTTATATCGTTTCTATTCTCGTCCTTTATCGTTCGAAGAAGCGCTACTACCCTAGAGTATAGTTTAGCGACTTCTAGTAAGTAGTAGTTACTAATTATACGAGATACGCTTTACTAGAAGGCGCCTATTAAACGCTTATTATAACGCTTAAGGTTGTTAGCTAGCTAACACTATCGTCGATCGTGCCCTTAATTCTACTAGTTAATAAGAGCCTAGAAAAGCGTAAATATATCGTAACGATAGCTATAATTAAGCTACTCCTTTATCCGGCTATAGGTCGACTCTATACGTAAGGTTATCTTATAGCCAAAGTAAGTAACCTAATTAGTCTAATAATAGACAATCCGCTTTTTAAATCGCTACTAGTTATTATAAAGATAGGCCTTAAATATTAGATACACGCTATCTAGCTTCTAGACGTTACTATTAAAGTCTTCTTCCGTTTAACTTTAGATAGTATAAGTAAATAGCTTTATAAATTGAGCTATAGAAGGGCTATCTATCTATAAGCCGTTAATCTTTACTTAGCTAAACTTACCCCTTTCCTTCCGTACTCGCGTTAATATATCTTACTATAGGTACTAGTTATAGATAATATTCTTTAACTCTAGAAAGACCTCGTTAATAGCTAGTATTAGAGCCTCCTTACGGTCCGTTATAATAACTAGAGGTATAGTACAATTAGCTTATTCGAGGCCTTTGCGGATAGACTATAACAACTCGATAAATGCCGTCTTATTAGGCTTCGGCTTAACAAGGCTAACCCCTAGCTAGATCGTGTCGTTTATAGGCCCTATAGCGACGATATCTATTAACTCGAGGTTATAGATAGTCGTACTATAGGTCGTATTAACGACAAGGGCATATAGCGTTAGCTTATAGGCCTTAATTGACTTCGGATAAAGCGTAACTATAGATTTAATCGCCCTATTGTTATTGTCGTAGCGGTAGATTTCCTAGAAGATATCCTCCTTGTCTAATAGCGTCTCTATTCGTTAGGCTTAATTGTATAAGCGGCGCTTATTAATATCCCGTTACTAGGAGATATTATATAGATTATAGGGCTTAAGAAGGATATTACGCCCTCGGAAATATACTATAATCTTTATAGCTAGTATTCGACTAGATTAAAGCCGTTCTAACTACTATAGAAAGTTAGCTATTCTTGAACGCTTCTAGTATATTGTAAGGCTAATAATGTCGTCCGGATTATAGTTATAATAGTAGTATTGTCTTATAGCGTATCTAATCTCCTATAGGCCGTATAGATTAGATAGGGTAACTACTATAGTATAGAAGAAGAACTTGTAACCGATCTTCTTTAAGCCCTTCTTAGCTATAGAGGTTGTCGTCTATATACGTTTGTTAGGCTATCTATAGTAGCTATAGCGATATTAGTATCGATAATATACTCCTTCCTTATTCTTCTATATCTTATTCTTTATAAACTTATATCTAGTAGCCCTTCCGAATATATCCTAGATATAGGCTTCTAGCGCTATACGTAACGAGAACTTAGCTTCTTCCGGTAGTAGACCTCGTAGCCGCTTTTTAACTATAAACGCGTATTTTTAAGGCTATAGGCTAACTAATCGATAGTCTAGAAGATTATGAGATAGTAGTTAATAAATATAGTCGATTAAGTAGCGGCGGCGGTAGCGAGAAGGTCGTTAATCGATAGAAGATTAACAAATAGGCGCTAGAACGATAGGTATAGTAGATACGGGTTTATCGACTTCTACGACTATATCTTCCTTAATATACGTCGATACGTCGGCGGCGGCGCTAGTAAGGTTAATAATAGGCTCTTAAGAAGCTAGAAAGTCGCTAATATATGCCTTATGTAATAGAGAGTTAGCCATAGTTAGTAGAAGGACGATTCGATAAGAAAGTACGCTTTTTTTAATAGAAGAGATATTAGTTCCTAGGACGCGTCTATTAACATAACTAAAAGGAAACGATATTGAGCTGTATTAGGTGAGAAATGACTAAGGATTAATAAAGGAAGGATTCCGTATTAGTAACAGGGTCGGACTCAGCTAGGGATAGAGGGCCCGACTGGGGATCGGGGAAGTGGCCAAGAGAGAGGCTGCGTGCAGTTCGCTTCGGGCAAGAAATCCTTGCAAACCTTTGTTGTCTCGGCTAGAGGGTGCACCAATGACAACAGGAAGCGCCGTACATGCACCTCCCTTGTGCCAGGACGACATGGTGTCTGTGCACTGCGCCTGTGAAGACCCGAACATTCAAGTCTGGTCAAAGAAGTCCAGATTCCATCCTGCAACACACATAATTCCCTGAGACGGGCTTCGGCAGAATCACAGCATTTCATCATTGGAGGATCAGTGCGGGCTTTCTGGGGGAAAATGTCGTCCACGGGCACGCGATGGTTATAAGAGCCTCGTAGACGAGCATGATGACATCCATCGTGTGGACTGCTCATATGCTCGTCAATGGTCCCCTAAATTGCAGAAAGTGTATCACTGCTCCACGCGCACCGCTCTCTTTCTGATCTCGAAAGGCTGAACATGTGAGTCTACTGTTGCAAAAATGCCATCAACATACCAACCGCGTCTTAGCACGACTGGCAACATGTGCTTCGTTAACATGATAACCTGGCTCGAATGCGGACATTTTCGCGTGGTCCATGAGATGTGTACAGATGCTGCACGATGCAAGCCTCCCAAATTCTGCCTGAGTGCTCATGAACCTGTCGCTACCGATATCCCTTGCTCGGCTGGCGTCTGCCCCGATGCCCATAAGCATCCATCAGTTCCAGAGCAGAGCAGAGCTCCATCGCTCATGGGGATTACAACAACTTCGGGAAGAGAGAATTTTCGGTACCGAGCTAGCAAATAACGAGGACAGCGATAAATATGGATACGCGACTTAGCGTAATAAAGAACAATTCAGCGACCTTGAAATTGACCGAGTATGGATACGACTTTACGAATGATCAACATGTTGGGACTATTGTCAGATCTGATTAGAGGACACAATCAGCAGCCTCGGATCATCGGATGCAACGCGACACATGAGGAGAAGCAAGCGAGAGGATCATCGATGGACCGGAACGCGCCGTCTAGCCCTACAAGAACAACCAACGCCCTTTGCGGGTCAGCGGACCTCAAATGTGGCATCGCGATGGTAGCATGCATATACAAAGAAACATCCATTGCAGCATCTTGGACGACGAACGTCGGCTATAGAGACTCACAATTGCAAGTTCGGAGTTGAGCTCCGAATTGAAGGAAGTATGGAACCACTTTTGCAGTCGTCAGCATGAATCGTGACCTCCTCAACCAAAAAGCTTACTGCTTAGGACTCCTCCTTTTGGATCTGCACGATTTACCTAGATTGTGCGAGAGGCGGCGCGCCTGGTTGACAATCAAGCTGTCATCATGAATGCGCTTCCTTAAATCCCACTAGAGAAAAATCTGACAGCCACGAAAGGGCACTGACTTAACAACAAGCGCACCTCGACCACAACGAGTGAGGCAGCAGCGAAGCGGAAGAAAGCGACAGGAAGAACCAGGCAAAACCACGAAAGACTCGGGCAGACCGGGTCCGAAACAATCTCGATGCAGCGGGAGATCTCAGCATCTCAGGAACATGAACCGCAAGCAATGGACGAAGCAGAGTTCTTCACTCTGTGCGGTCTAGATCGAGGCTCTGGAAATGGACAGCAGACATATCAGCTCATGAGGGTAAGGCACTTCGAGTTCATGAGAATTGATAATACCAAGGCCACCTGGCTCACTGACACTTGCATTAGGAAGAAGCGGTCGCCGGCATAGATCGAATGACACTGACGGCAAGGTCTACGCCTGGAGTGACTGGACCGCAGATCAACGGCCACATCATCTTGGCTTCGATGCTGTCTGAGTCAGCGATCCGTCATGAGATCCATAGAATATGGCAATTCGCCCACCCGGAGACGAAAGCGGTATATGAACGTGGCGGCGCTGGCAATGAGGAGAACTGGATTATTCGATGGCTTCTTTGGCAGGAGATTGTGAGGAGAGATGGGTCGAGTGGCTGAAACGCAAGCAGGTAATCGAGACCACGGCGTATGGTGTTGAGCTGTGCTTTGACATTGCATATGTCTATGAGCCCGATCAACAGTAAACCTGCCTGGGTCGCTCGAAATACCCACCCATCCCCATCTCTGCATACTGCCTACTTTGCGCCCAAGCTATACAGGATGAAACGCTCTTGCGCGGAATGAATTGTCTCTCTACGCATCTTAGTAGCAAGCCCTTCTCCGACCTCTGTACACAACATTAGGACCACTCCGAACGTAACTGCTTATGGTCTGCACAGTCTCCCCTAGTACTTTTGACATCTACCTTCCTAGAGAGCCTCAATTTATCAACTGTCGGAGGTTTCGCAAGCAGAGATAGATCTCTTCGCCAGACGACAAAGCTCGCCCCGCCACCCATGCTGATCCCATTCTGCGAGGTGAATGCCTTTTTTCCCCTCCAAGTAAAGAGGTATCCACTCTTGACGAACTCACTGCTCGAACTCATGCCTGCCGTGACATTGTATGGATAAGCAACGCAGGATGCAAAAGTCGTCATGGAACACACAAAATTCCGAACCCTGTCCGGCCAAGTCTCGCGTGAAAAGTCTGCTGGGCTGATGATGAGAGAGTATTCTACGCGGCGCCAGAGCTCGAGATCCTAACAAGTCGACATCGATGAGAGCAGCTCGCCGACATCGAGCGCTCGTGCGTAGGCACGTTGGTCTCTGAACCATGAGTATAAGGTACAACGCTACTGATCTGTCCATTGCGGTGTCATACAAAATTGAGCGACCTCGAATATCAAGGCTTCAGTTGCGTTGTTGGCAAACGCTCCCGCATGTGAAGATGCCTCGGACGGCTTGCCTTCTCTGGGACTTATTCAGGTGATTTTCGACGCCTAGAAATCTTGTCAGCTTGTCGCGGAATTTTCGATGGAAACGCTGGATGTAAGAATGGCACACTGTCGCAATCCGAGTTTTTGAATACTGTTTGTTTGCTTGCCGATCGCATTGCACGAATTGAGAAGCCGCACACCAAGTCGCAAGTGGCGGAACCCTACATGCTGCATTGCCGCAACGTGTTCCAGGTGTCGATGCATGCTCTCCCACTTCGCCTCTAAGCCAGCCCACTTTGTACGTGATACATCAGGCATCTCGCGCCCCTCAATTGAGTCCAGACAGTAGGATGTATGGTACGGTACATCCGCACACAAGTAGTCGACTTACCACTTTGCCCACATCTCTAGGACGAGCTTTCGGAATTTTCCCAAATGTGAAGCCATTCTCTTCTGTGAAACGCTTCCCACTCTGCAAGAGCATTCGGAGCGAGAATAGACACATTCTTGAACGGTGGCTGCGTGACGAGCATATCGTCGAACTCCGACCCCTGCTCTTGTAAGATTTGGATGGATTTGGTCACAGAAGGAGTAATAGACGCCGAATTCCTCTCCTCTGTTTTCGGTAAAGGCAGCCAGAAGCTTGGGCGAGGGATGCTGGTGGACGACCACAAGCCTAGACTTCTCAGGGATCCAGGACTCGCCCGCCGACGTGGTCTTTACTCCAGCGAGCGTCGCAAACTTTTCATAATTTCCCACAGCCATGCCGACTCGAGAAAGCAGATCTGCCGAAGATGCTTCGAGGTGCCGATGACTTCGTTCCATTGTTTGCAGACGCGTTTGAGCTTCGTAAGGTCTTTGATATGGAGGTCGACTGATATCCATTTCGAGGAGCTCAGCGACACCGAGCGCTGTCGCCAACCATGTCGGTCCTAGATTGAACAAATCAGTATCGAATTGTGCTGCAAGGCCACCGTACGTACCTCTTTGCCCCAGGTTGGGGTTGCACTTGGCCAGTTTGATCGTGCGGGTTGTGTTGTGCTGGTCGAGGATGAGACTAGGATGATTGAGTCGCTGATGAAGTTGAAGTCGCCAGACCCTGGACAGGGATTTTTGCATCAGCGCGAACTTTCAGTGAAGAAGGAAAAGGAAGGCTCCTGCCTCAAATGGCAGCAAACTCCCCAGGTTCAGCATGTCAGGCGATGTCAAAGACAGATGTAGCACTGCCAGATCGAGGCCAGAGAATATTGACAGCGCTAATTTAGCTCACTACATCATCTTTGATATTAACACATACCGCTTTCAGTGCCACTGAATGCTCATATAAAGTCCGTGCAAGTTTAACTGCATCAATCCGGCCTCTTCGCCTACGACGGGCTGTCAACAGCATCAGCGACAGTGCCCGAGTCCACAGCGGCCGTCACTGGTGTAGAAGCGCCGCTCTCTGACTTCGCCTCTTCCGTCTTCTTCTTGGCCGCGAGTTGCCAGCTAGGTATGGCAGCCTTGCCACCCAACAACCTGCTATATGGAGTCTGCGATCGCTCTTGCGTTGAGCCGGCGGCGAAGGGTGATGTCGTATTAGTGCTCGACTGTGAGGATGTTGAAGTCGTACCGTTGGTCGTGCTACTGTTCGTCTCTGCGCGAGCCGGCTGCTCCGGTACAGGTGCACTTTGCTGAGCAGCACCCACGCCATTCACTGGGCCTCCACTGCCTAGCACATGTCCATTCGTTGGCAATTGTGAAGAGTAAGACGGCGTCACTCGCGATTGCGATGGTGGTGCTCCGCCACCTTGCATTCTGTTCCCGACCAAGGTCTTCAAGCTCTTCATCTCCGTTACGAGATCCTTGAGCCTGCCATCCTGCTGCTCTCTTTCCTTCTCCAATGCTCTTGGAATGCTGTCCCGGACTTCAGCCAATTCTCTTGCTATTCTCTTTGATTCCATTTCGCGGTCTTCGTTGGCTTGCTTCATTCGAGATATCACAGCTTCCACCTCTCCTAATGCTGCATCCAGACGCGACTTGCGCTCAGACTCTGCTTCCTTAAGCTCTTTCGTGTCTGTCGAGAGCTGGTCCAGCAGTGCGAAAGCTTTGTCAAAAGAATCATCGATAGACTTCTTATCTGCCTCCAGTTGCGGCGGTGTTGGAGGAGCGATCAGAGGATAGACGTAGCGTTTCGCGGTCCAATACATTGCGTAGCCGACAATTCCCATCACGTTCGCAGCGATGAAATAATCTCGCCAGTCTCGCTGCGGTTGCGGGGGCTGTGGAGGAGGCCATTGTGGTGGATATCCTTGGTTATAATATGGTTGCTGGTATTGTTGCGTAGGTGGTCTGTACGCTACATTCGATGCCGGTGCGGCCAAGCCGGCGCGGGCGAGGGATACATCTACTTCTTCTTGTGTAAGACCCTTTGATTTGAGAAAGTCGATTCGTTGTTCGAGAGGTGCTTGGGCCGATTGCTCGTCTTGCAGGACTGCCAGTTATTAGTATGGAGTGGCCTGTATGGTAGCGTGTGAATGGACGTACAGACTAGGGCATCTTTGACGACGCCCTCACGGACCGTCATCTCTGCTGTGCACCTCCAATCTCAAGATCCTAAAGCAGAACTTTGAATGAATCTTCAAGGCCCAGTGAAGTCTGTTGGCATGCAAGCAGACCGTCGCGCGTGAGCAGCAGTAGAGAGAACATATGCAGATCCCGAGGTTCGTCGTCGGCCCTCGCAGCCAGCCTTCACTTGGCCCCACCTCAGGAGCTTGGCAGTACGGCCCGGTCTCCGCTTTTCCTTGTGATCCTTGAACCATGTTTGTTTACTTTCGCGTCTCCAGCCGAGCAACGACATCTCGAATTTCGCACAACTCTTGCAACCAGCAATACACACCGCGATCATTCAACGACCGATATTCTGGATGAGACAATAATCGATTGACGATTTATTGACCTCGAGCACCAAGTTCTCGGACCTTGCGCGTCTGGAAACGCGCAGCGATAACTCGCGCAAAGCAGTGCCATGTCTGCGCAGAAGAGTATGTCGCAAGAACCGGGACTATTCAGTGTACGAAGGCAGCGCGAGTCGCTGGCGCCCCTCAGCCACAATGTGACGACGGGTATACCGATGCCGGCCAGCGCGATGAAAAGATCGAGTTCTGGACAACTCGGCCAAGTTCCTGCGACGACCACGCACGCGCGCTCAACATCAGGCTCGAGGATGAGTCTTGCTCCTGGGCGGCCATCCCAGCCGATGTTCCAGAGATCATCTTCTGGCGACAACCTGGCAGGCATGGGCTTTTCCACGGTTCAGCGACCGAACACGCAAAACTTCTTCGCCAGCACGGGAGGACGAAAGAGCTTTGCGCCGGTCTCGAGCACGCCAGCACACCCAATTCAGTTTCAGGACACAGCGAGACGGAGCAGCGTCTACAGTGCGCGACCTTCGGCCGGAGTAGGACCAGCAGGACATCAGAGCTTTTTCGCGACTGCCCCGCCGGTCAATGGCATCCCAACCGACCCGCGACGTCTACGCGACAGGCAGGTACAGCAGGTAATGGGAACGGAGATTATGGAATTCCTTACCCAGCGCAACTTCGAGATGGACATGAAGCACAGTTTGACGCACAAGACGATGACGAGTCCGACGCAGAAGGACTTCAATTTGATGTTTCAATTTCTGTATCACCAAATTGACCCAGCGTACCGCTTCCAGAAGAATATCGACGCTGAAGTCCCGCCATTATTGAAGCAGATGCGATATCCGTTCGAGAAGAACATTTCGAAGAGTCAGCTTGCAGCAGTTGGAGGCAATAATTGGCACACGTTTCTGGGACTCTTATACTGGATGATGCAGCTGGCAAAAATGATGGAGCAGTACAGTACTGGTATCTGGGATGATGCGTGCATCGAGGCCGGATTTGATGTTAGCGCTGATCGGATCACCTTCGATTTCTTGTCAGGAGCATACAAGGAGTGGCTTTGCATTGAGGACGACGATGACGAGGAAGAGGAGGCAAAAAGGAGGATAGAACCACACATTCAGGCTATGGCAGTCAAATTTGAGCAAGCCAACGCCGTAAATCTGGAGCAGGTCAAGCAGTTGGAAGCGGAATCGAAGTCGCTGCAGGAACAGATCGATGAGCTGAGCAAGTCTGCCCCAAGATTAGCAAAATTGGAGGAGACGATCAAGATTCTGGAAGAGGACAAGCAGAAGTTTGAGCAGTACAATTCCAGC
This sequence comes from Pseudocercospora musae, assembly GCA_001578225.1. Taxonomy (NCBI): domain Eukaryota; kingdom Fungi; phylum Ascomycota; class Dothideomycetes; order Mycosphaerellales; family Mycosphaerellaceae; genus Pseudocercospora; species Pseudocercospora musae. The sequence goes on from LFZO01000005.1 coordinate 94,451, forward strand.
ATGGACGCCAAGGTGGAGAAGTACAATCATCGAGCAGAGCTGCTGCAACAAGAGATTGAGAAATGCGAAGCAGAGATGGCAGAAGCTGAAGCAGATCGGACTGAGCTCCAGCGAAAAGTTGATGAGCAGGGTCTGTCGATTCAGGACATTGATCGCATGAACAGCGAACGCGAACGCCTGGTAAAGGGCGTCGAGACGACACAGGCGCGGTTAGAGGAAGCCAGGGAGCGAACAGCGCAGAAGGAATCTGAAACAGGCTCGAAGCTGGACGAGCTGGAAGGCACGGTGCAGAGGTACAATGCTGTTGGATATCAGATCGGCATAATACCTGCGACAGCATCCAATGCCCACGGTAACGATTACGAACTCCGATTGCGGGTCAACGATGGCCCGGACTTCACATCATCCGGGACAGCATCTCACGACTCTGACCGCCTCCTGCAAGACTGCAATAGTGGCTACCAGCCTCAATACCTCCTTCCGTCTCCCGATCTCAAAGCCACAAAACGCCTGCTTCAGGAATTGCGTAAAGAGATTTCCGAGCGAAGAAATGCGAGCTTGGAGGAAGATATGGCCAAAGTCGACATGCTGGACAAGACCAGAGAAGCGCTTGAAGACAAATTTGCAGAACTTGAGACGCTCAAACACCGTGTCGGCGCCGCTCAAGAAGAATTCGAAAAGATGCGCGAAATCACAAGCGCGCAATCCATGGCTTCTGAAGCTCAAATCGAAAAGATGGAGAAAGAGCTCAACAAAATGCGCGCGACACTGGGAGAAAGTGTGCAGTTGATGGAGCAAAGGGAGATGAATGTCAACCTTGAGTGAGTTCCATCCTTGAAACGCACCCAACCAAATGCGATACTAACCTGTGATAATCCTAGGTATGAACAGCTCACCTTCCGCGCCGCGGAGCTCAGAGAAGAACTCCACACCGAGCTGGAACGTATGATCAAATACGTCGTCGACTTCAAGATCCACATCCAGCAGAAATTGGAGGAGTATGAGGACTTCGTTGCGGTTGAGCTCGAACATGAGTTCAAGGAAGCTGAGGAGGCTGAAGCTGGATTTGGGGCTGAAGCTGATCCTGATGCCATGGAGGAGTGATAGGCTTGTCTTTTCTTGTCTTCTTGATGCTTTTGATGACGATGGGATGATCGGCGTTCGTGCATGCTTGTTTGCGAGAGATACCTCATTGCGGAATTTTTCGATTTCGTTCTTGTAGAACGCATTCAATTGAACATGTGCATCTTCCAATTTCCAAGCAGTCAAGGTTCGATAATGTAGCTCAGAGCTTTAGCGTGAATGCGTTGAAGCAATACATGGCCTCATGTGCATGCACTTTGGGAAATTGTGCATCTTCAGAGAGGCTTTCGCTTGTTGTGTCTGGAAAATGCACCATAGCAGGCTCCTGGCGACCGGCCTAGCTGAGCTGATATTTCTTGTATATTCTTGCCTTCCTTGCGAAGCTGCAAGAGCTGCGCAATCTCGCTTTCACTCCATGCGCCTCGTTGAAGGGGCCCAACCCATCTTTCGATGGCTACTCGACATGCTGTCTTTGACCGGCCTGGCAGATGCTCTACAATCTCCACGAGAGACGTGCCCTTTTCAACCATGTCCGAAGAACTCCAGGGGCTGGTACGCTGTGTTTCGGGTTCATGAGCAATCCTGCGCATAGAAGCAACACTTATCCGCGGCCGTGTAGACATGAGCTGATAAATTTCTCGTAGAGACTTGCCCTGAGCGCGGAGAAGCCTTATTTGATCAGAATCTCGATTAGAGATGTAACGATGCGGCTTAAAGGGTTCCCCGCTCAATTGTTCGTGCCGCAGTCGTTGACGCACACTACCTTTGCTGCGGTCTAGAACTCTGCCAATCTCACCACAATTTTTTCCCTCCTCGTATAGAGCCTTGGCAAGATTGAATTCCTGTTGTGTCCACACCTTTAGGTGCGATGGTCCGTGTCCTTTGCTCAAGCCAGCTTCGCGCCGCAAAGCCTTCAGTTTACCCTTGATGCTTGACCAAGAACGGCCATAACTTGCACAAATTGCTTTAATATCAGGGGTTTTCACAACACCATGCATCACGCTTTTCAAGTGATTGATCTCTTGCTCAGTCCAGTCGCGCTGCGGCCGTCCTGGGGTGGTGTCGCCGGTTAGTCGGATTGTGGCAAGCCTGCTCGCCACTGCCGCGGGAGAACGCTGCAATGTGGCAGCCATCTCTCGCTGCGACTTGCCCTGCTTTTGGAGGGATAAGAGGACGTCAATGTCTTCGCGTCGCCATGGCTGTCTGTTGGAAGCTGGAGTGTCGCTGCCGTGGCATCGCCGACGCAGACTGTCCTTACAAAAGGATCCAGGTGGGAGGAAGGGCGCGAAGGCATTGCAAATGGGAGTGAAGGTCGAAGTCTTGACCGAACGCGGGGGGAATGACAGTGGCAGAGGACTGGAGCTCTCGAGACTCCGGCATGGGAGGCGACGGCCGCGGACTCGCGAGGCAAGGAGGAGAGATATGGAGGAGGACGCGACCGGGCTTCTTGGCGAACGCATTCTGTGTTGTGATGTTTAGGATGGTTTTGACGGCCGCTTCTCAGCAAGCAGGTTGACACTACCATCTGACTCAATAGCGCAACCCATTCCCTCTTTTTCGTATTTGTGCTTGGGAGACATGTCAAGAAGACGCGCCTAAGGAAGTAGAAGGTGAAGTCTAGGGCCGTCGAAGGTCAGTGCTTCTCTTGGCAAACATCCTTGGTTGAGGCTGACAAAGAGCGCAAGATGGATGTCGGTGCACACATCTCATCGAGCTGAAAACATGTTTTGGGGTAGATTAGATCCGGAGTGGACATTGCTTCATATTATTGACTCTTCTTGTATGTTCCCGTTGCGACCGTTCTGGGCTAGAACTACGAAACCAAGGCACCTTCCGAACGGGACTGGCATTTCATGCCTGATGAAGGCTTTCACGACATACTTGGCACGGGACGTCACGGAGAAGAATTGGCAACCTATTGACATATTGAGAAGATTGCATGCATCATACGCCCCATCACGCTCGCTAGCTTACTTCCAAAGCGTGCAACATATCATTGATATTCATCCAGCTCGATGTGCTTCACCACCTCAGTCAAACACACTCTTCCCATTGTAACTATCGCCATTCAACACTCTCGCGGAATCGCTGATCTCGTTGTCGCGGTAGATAGAAGTGTACTCCGAGAGCGGTCCATTGTAGTCCTTCGAGATCCAATCACCATTCTGGACCGAAGCTGTGTCAGAGATCTTGTTATGGATATATTGATGCTTCACTGTCTTCGCATTCTTCTTGTCGCCAGCGCTGATGTCGGCACCAGTCTCCGCTGATGCTTTTTGAAGTTGCTCGAGACTTTCGAGGTACTCCAAGATCTTTCCACAATGGCTCATTAGTTACTGCTACCTTTCCATAATGATCATCGTGACTGACCTGAGTCGCCAGTCGATCGAGCTTTGCCTGATCTTGGGTGTCTACAGCATCTTCAAGATCAAAGTCAAGCCGTTGAAGAGACTTCTTTGCTTGCTTTGGGACGTTCACGGCTGGAGAGTCTGGATGGGTGATCTCCGTTGTCTTGGTCCACGATTCAAATCGTCTTTGGGCTTGACCAAGAGCCCGAGATTGTCCGAAAGCACCATTGTGGTACAAGGTCATGAAGTGATTGTTCACCTGATCGATGAGTTGATCAGAACGTTTTGCTTCATCACATGAATCACCACTCACATTCTCGACCAGCTTCTCAAGCTCGGTCGCAGATAAGGTCTCAACGGGCATGACTCCAAGATTCGTGTTCGCACTCTGTGTTGGAAAGTGCCAGAGCTGGGCACGGAACGAAGAAGGCTGGAGCCAACATGGATAGCTGAGGCTAGACACACCTTCTTATATCATCGGCGCTACCCTCCCGCAGTGCAGAAGCGGCCTCCAAAACGGTGGCTTGAAGCCAATTGCTGGCATGATATGCAGGGATGTGAATCCTTCGCTTCACGAGGGCCCTTGAGCTGTGGAGGCGCATGAGCTTGTGTGTGGCCCCGTTGCTGCAAAGTGATACTGCTCGTCTTTCACATGGCCACTTTTTGAGAAAAGGCAGCTGGAACAGGGGAAGTGAAAGGAGAGCATATGCTTGGCTGGAGCCCGAGAGGCTGAAACTTGCCAAGAAAAATCCTGGTACTATGAAGGTGGCAGTGCAAGGCTCTGGTTTTGGGATCTCCTCACAGCTCAAACTCCACCTCAGCAACGATACCACGACTACTCTTCCCCAAAAGCGCTTTGAACACTCCATGCTCAATCTTCCACTTCTGCGCTTCAGTATCCCAAATACTCAGATCTCTCCTTTGTAATCCAAATTCCACAGCTTGACTCTCGCCGGCTTCCAAGAACACCTTCGAGAATCCCCTCAACTGCTTCACAGGACTCATGGCACTCTCGGGAAACGTCAAATACAGCTGAGCGATTTCCGCACCAGCCACATCACCTGTATTCGATATGCTCGCACTGAAAGTTAACATCTCATCGAAGAGATCCTCGTGACCTCCCTGCACAATTGGACCGGTGGCATATGTAGCGATATCCTTGGGTGCTGGAGTGTCAATGCTGAAATTGCTGTACTCGAACGTCGTGTACGATAAGCCATATCCGAACTCATAGCGAGGTTCTATGGCGGCTTGGTCGAAGTGGCGATAGTCGATGTACAGGCCTTCTGTGTAGTCGCATTCGCAGCACGGACAGATTTCGCCGTTGTAGTCGCTTTCGTCCTTAGCTATGGTGTAGACTAGCTTTCCTGAAGGGTTTACGGTGCCGAAGAGGACGTCGGTTATACTGTTGCCACTTTCCTGACCTAGAGTTCCCGCGTTGAGAACAGCCTGGGAAGAGACGAGTTAGGAAACTTCGAAACAAAGGCACCTTTATAGGTGGCTTAATCTCACCGTGACATTGGGATGCTCGATCCAGGAGTCAACAAGTCTGACACCTGCATTGTTCATGATTACGATCGTGTTATTGCAATATGTCGCAACATCGTTCACTAACTTATCGCCGACGGGATCTCGTAGCGACCTTCGATCTGCGCCTTCTTTGGCGAAAGCATTGATGAAGACGAGGCATGGATCGGAAACTGCAGCATAAGCTGATATCGATACTCCGGTTGATAGGAAGAATCCTGCCCCAGTAGAATCGGGCGGAGTGACTGTGTAGTTGTCTGACAAGATGTATCGATAGTCGAAGGTCTGGTCAGATGAGGCGAGTCTGGTAAGTGCATCCAATGGTGACACGAGGTAGCCTACTGGCGCTGTCCCACTGCCTCCGCCAGAGCCAAGATGGCTTGCATATGTGTCGCCTTGGTAGTCCAAAAAGTTGAGAATGGGTTGTGGTCCTGCGCCGACATTGGCGGCATTGAGCCCGAAAACACCAACTGATGTTACATTCTTCAGTGGCAATACACCGCCCTCGTTCTTGAGCAGGACAATGGATTGGCTACCAGCTTTCCGTATGAAATCTCGACTCTCAGGAATGCGGACGATGTCAGACTCCACCTGGTCGACATCTGGAAATTGGTCTTGTGGCGGATTTAAATTGAGCTGTGTCGCAACAATACGGGTAGCGTGCTCTCTCATCGTTTGTTCTGACAGGGTTCCATTGTCCAAGAGGAGACTAATGTTGCCAAGATCGTATCCGGAATTCCAGTCAAGACCGTTGAGCAGACCGGCAGTACGATTGACGGGCGCGGTCGCATCAGGGACGATGAAGCCTTGGAATCCGAGTTCGCCTTTGAGCACGACATTCTGGATATGATCGTTCTCGCAACCAATGGTACCATTGACACGATTCATGACACACATGACGGAACCCATGCCGTTGCGGACTCCGTCGGACCATGGCCATAGGTAAAGCTCGTGGAGGGTACGATCATCCATGTTGCTTGAAGTTCTGTTCTCAGCAACACCAGAAGCGGTACGATTCGTCTCCTGTTCATTAGCTGTGATTTTTGTCAGCGGTCGATGAGGTATCGCGAAGACAGGAACCATACCTAGGTAATGTTTTCCTGATTGCAACGAAAAGAGACGTTAGCAGCTATTCCCATATGCGATATCTTGGCTCCCTTACCACTCGCGATGACTCCTTGCTCCTGTATAGCTTTGACACCAATACCGAACATTTTGCCGTTGAGCCATGGATCAGAACCCCAGCCTTCGAACAGCCGTGAGCCATACACGCTTCGCCCAAGTGGTCCAGTCGTGGGACCAAGCAAGACGCTATAGCCCTTTGCTAGAAATTCTTGGGCCATTGCTTTATGCTGATACTCAACAAGTGAGATGTCCCAGGAGGAAGCAAGCGTCTGAGGTGTGACCCATCCAGAAACACCTTTGCCTCCAGAGACGCCGAGAGGGCCTTGGCAAGTATGTCAGAGGTCCATGGCTTCTCAAACGGTGACGGGATGATTTCTTACCATCTGTGACTGTGAAAGGTAGATATCCTGGAGCGACTCCATCTCGCACTGTTACGTTAGCAGCTTCTTCGATAGTCCAGCTCGCGACAAGTGCCTCAGCAGCCTGGTACGCGGCCTCCCAATTGTTGTAAGGCTGCTGAGCAAGCGTAGAGGGGAGGAACAAGGTCGTGGTCAGGATGCCACTTAGCCAAGATGAAGTGTACACAACCATGACGTCCAAGATGACTTGAAGATGCCTCTCTTCTATACGCTGTCTCCTATGTTCAGAGGAGATGGCTCATCTTTGATTTTATATGTGCCATCAAAGCACGCGACGCCAAGGTCTTTTCTTCTAGACGAATGCCATCGCCCGCCCAGACTTCTCGTAACATTGCCACGCAACTTCCGGATCGAGGATACTACCGGTGCCTCTCTACAAAGTCTGCGTACGATTTGAGCCGTCAGTGAGACATTCGCGATCAATCATCGCCGTGTGCCTGGACGGCTGCATAGCACGGGAGTCATTTGGACCGAAGCTCGATATTGGGCGCGGGCATCAGGAGTGGAAGATGGTGTTTCTTCGGATGCCAATGCAGCATCTACCGTCGTGCCCTAAATTCGTCGGCAAATGGTAGTTGAAAGGTACCGTGCGGATATTTGGTAGGTACACAACTGAATGCAGACAAGTGTACGTACCGACGGGTCGTAGTATGCTTCGAGTTGGCTTGGTATAGTATCGTACTACTCGCCAACCTACTAGTACAGTAAGCGGCAAGCCACTTCTAGTATAACTAGCTATATTAATACTTAAAGTTAGAAAAAAGATATTTCTTAAGATAGTTAGTAAAATAGATGTTTGAAACTATAAGAACTTATTATTCTAGAATCTAATCTATACTATATACTACTTATAGTAGCTTTACTATAAATATAGAAATATACTAGTAGTAGTAGTTACTACTACTATGGTTTTCTATAAAATAGAGCTATAGATACTAGTATAGCTATAGTATTAATTTCTAGAACTACTAGTATATCTTATAAAAAAAACTAAAAAAAATAGTAAAAGTATAAAAATACTTATAAAGAGCTTATAGCGCTATTATAGAAACAAAATTCAAATATAATACTATAATAATATTTGAAAATTAATACTATACTACTAGAATCTAATAAATATATATAGTAAATTTATTATCTACTATATATATAAAGTAGGTAACGCGTCTACTAGTTCTATACTAGCTATAGTAACAAGCATACTATATAGTAGCTAAGTACTAGCGCTTAACCCTTTCGAGTTATATACCTCCTACTAGAATATCCGCTTAGGACGCATTGGCCATTATCTACCGAAAGTGATTCGTCTACGCTTCTCTATAGCCAATCCTGCAGGATCCGGTTTCTCCATATTCTCTGTAGCGCGGATCAGGTCGCTTGCACGCTGGTCGGTACATCTGAGCCCGAGGCTTGGGCACTAGAGTCATTTAGCGCTTTGCTCGTCAACAGGGCTGAAGACAACGGTGGAGAAGAGGTGCGGGCCAATTTCAGGATTACATTACTCCACGGTCATACTTCATCTCGAAACGACTGTAGGTTTCGCTGCTTCACGCGACCTGGACCTCATTCCGTGGTCTCCTTGTGAACAACAGTTTCTGGCGCTCGTGGCGCAGGCATTACCTCATCATTATCGGTCTTCTCCTGGTGCAGACTTCCCGTCTCATAGCTGTCTTTATGAGCGTGATTGCCGCCATTGATAGGCGCTTGATTGATGCCATCTTCAACGTCCATGGCATCGTGAGTACCTGCCTCCTTGCGAATGCGATTGATCTCTTCTGGTGGTGGTGCAACCCATTTGGATGACTTCCAGGGTAAAACATTGGATAGATACATCTGCTGACAGTCAGTGACGATACCTCTCATGTAAATGCTGTAGGCGCTGACCGTGTCAAGTTCTTCAAGGGTTCGACCTTGACCCTCCATGACGAAGAAGTAGACGATGAGCCCACCGAGGATGTTGCAACCGGCGAAGACATAGCCATAGCGGAAGTCGATAGCGCCAGTAATGAAAGGCGTGAAGAAGGCGAGAAGGAAGTTCCAGAGCCAATTGGAGGCTGTCGAAAGTGCCATGCCCTTGGCCCGGTAACGAGACGGGTATAGTTCGCCGCAGATAGTCCAGATCATGGGACCCCAGGTCGTAGCGAAACCAAAGATGAAGAATGCTGCCATGACGATCATTGCGGTGGCCGCAGACTCAGTCCGATCTGGTTGGTCGCGATCCAGGGAGAAATGTCCGACACTTGCAAATATCAAGAACATGATAAACATCCACGTGCTGCCAACGATCAAAGACCTTCGACGACCGTAGTGCTCGACGATATAAAGGCCATAAAAGGTCGTGCCGAAGTTGATGCCGTTCAAAATCATCTGCGTGACGAACGAATTGTCGATGCCCGTGCCTTTGAAGATGACTGTGCCGTAGTAGAAGAAGTAATTGGCACCTATTGACCTCGGCCATGGTCTGTTAGCAAACATCTCGTACAAAACAGAAGAGCGACCTTCCGCGAGCTTACCCGTCAATTGTTGAAACATCTGAAGGCCCATACCAAGCAGGATCCGGTGAGCCATCTTGGGCGCGAACAACATTCGGTACCACTCTTGCAGAGCACTACCTTGAACCTGCTCAGCGCGAAGCTTCTGTTCGATTTCCTCGAGCTCGACGTGTATGCTGTAGTGATTGGCCGGTGCACCGTAGACATTCATCATGGTCTGCTTGGCGTGCTCAGTCTTGCCTTTGCGATACTCATATCGTGGCGTCTCGGGAAAAGCAAGGATACCAACTCCGAGTATCACAGCCCAGATGAAGCCGACACCCATTGGGATTCGCCAGGATGCGGCTTTGTAGCGCTGGTGCTCATAACAAGCATAGTTGATGCAGGCTGCCAGAAAGATGCCGAAAGTAATGAAAAGCTGATAGCAGGAGATCAGTGCGCCTCGGATGTGTCTCTGGAGGATTGGGTCAGTGAGAGATGATCTGTGGTCTGAATTGGTTCGTACCGGGCCTGTCTCCGCCATGTACATAGGTACCAAAAGCGATAACGCACCAACGCCGAAGCCTGCGACCAGACGTCCGAGCATCACTTGGTACCACTTATCGGTGGCAGCGATCTGCACGATGTTGCCAACACAGAAGATGACGCACCAAAAGGTGATGGAGTACTTCCGACCGACGAGATCGGCAAGAGGTCCACCAACCAGAGCGCCAATCAATGTGCCAATAGACAGAAGGCCGACGATGAGGCCAGAGCGAACGTTGCTGAAGTAATACTGTCCTGCGTCCTTCCCGCTGGTATGCAGCTGGCCAAATCGTTCCTGAAAGTCAGGCATGGCCAAGAACCCAGATATTTGACCAGTGTCTAGTAGAGGTGTCAGTCATGATAGAATGCTTTGCGCTGAGCATGAGTACTTGCCATAGCCGAAAATGAAGCCTCCCATGGATACCAGCACTGCCATGTAAAAGGAAGCCCATGTTATGCGCTGCAACGGGCTGTAGTCCAGATGTGTCAAGCTCTTTCTGCCATGGGTCGAATCGACGTGGCTAGAATCGGACTGATCGTAGTGAACATGAGTCGTGAATAAGGCACCTCTCTCGAACTTAGGCACGCGGAACTTTGGCGGATTGAACATCTTGCAGAAGCTGGGTCATGCAAGGAAGGCCCACGTGGAACAGAGGCAGCTCTGGCAGTGTCTTCAGGAACAAGCAGCAAGTCAGAAAGTCAGTTGCCAGAGATGTGACGACAGATCTTATAGGTGAGTACGTGGCATCTGCGGTTTTCTCAATACGGTCGAGCATCTGAGCATGCTTCACCGATGTAACTACGGATGACAACGGCATACCATCGAGCGGGGGCAGACGAATCGGCATTGGTGATCATAGCATAGTCGTCTCGAAGAGGCAGTAAGCCTTACGCACGAGGTCATCGTCCACGCTCAGTGATGCGAAGAGATTTGAGGCTGAGTCGAGCCTGACGAGCCATAGACAAGCGGGAATCGGCTGCTGGTGATGCCGGTGCGTGCTCATCAATATCATGTAACAAAAGGCGATTTCCAGCAGCCAACAGCACCATCAGTCTTCGCGGAAGGCCGCGGATTCGTGATTGAAGTCGCTATACTGTCCGTGTCAGCTAAAGATCACCTGACGTCTAACGGGATGCGGGCGGCACTCGGCAGGCACGGGAGGAACGACGTCCGTCTGGGGACCCCACACCCCACAAACTCTGGCATTCATTGGGAAGTGAGGCGGCCCGTAATCATTCTGTTGGAGCAAGATACCGTGATGGCCAAGGACGATTACAATAAACGGCGAATGAATGCGCACAGTATCGAGCATTGGGAAGTGTATACCTGCAGTTGCGCGAGCTTCCCTGTCGAAATCTCCGCTTTTTCCTGGTTACTTAGTCATCCACGCCAAGGCGTCCAACTTACATGTGTACTTCTGTACTCATCTGAACATGTTCTTCTCACAACATCGACATCGTCCCAAGACAGAAGACAGTGGCGCCTCACTTTCGACATGTCCATGTCCAGCTCGCGGAAAGTTCACGAGCTGAATGCCCTTGCCAACGCCGAAGCAATCACGATCGAGCGAGCGAGCATAGCACGGCTTGGGTCAATGGCTGCGAAAAGTCCATACGGCTCGGCAGAAGTCCTAGAGTGTACAGCAGATGAATGTTACTCGAGAATACACGAATCATGCACGCGTTGCGTCAAGGTCGAAGCCGACGAGCACCAAAATAAAGTCCTGCACGTCATTAGGATTTAGAGTTCAGCACATGTATGGCCAAGCTAAGTGCTCAGAAACATTTCGATCCATTTAAAAGTCTTCTTGGAGCATCTTGCGGCAGCCTGCAGGACCTCTGGCCAGGAAGTCAATCATCATGCTATGGCTTCCGTTCCCGCAGTTCTTCATCCACGCCTTCGAGTCCGCGTTCACCGGAGAGCCACGTCCTGGATTGACCCCCATTCCAGGAACAAGGCCTCTGACCCTTGAGGCATTGCTATGTCCTGTACTTCTCTACTATATAGCACTGCTCCTTCTACCACCACCGCCGCCGCCAACGGTCGCCAGCGTCCATATTGGTGCCCTTAGGAATGTACTTGCAGGTACAGCTGCCTACCTGTTTCTGCGACTTCCACTGGGATATCATGTTCCGCAAAGCATTGGCTTGACCTACCAGCTCGGCCTAGTTGGCTTGTACGGTGGTCTTAGGGTTCTGGATGCATTCTTCGTCAGCTACTATGGCTTTGGCCACATTCCACGCAGAGTTCGATACTCGCATCATCGTCGACCAGAGACGCCTATTGCGGAATCTGCACCACGACCGTGGGCAGATGGAGGTTTCAATGGTATGCTCAAAAGGCCTTCGAACCCACCGCCTGCGTCCGAAGCGAAAGGTAGCAGCGTTACGACTGGCGCCGACACGGCCGAGAACGACCTTTTGAGTGTGGCGAAGCCCAAACGACCCAGCATAGCCAGGGAGATCTCCAAGTCAGATATGCTGGAGAACATGACGAGCCAGTCATATACAGATATTCTCAGCCGCGACGAGAGCTATGTGACCATGATGAAAAAGCTACTAGACGGACCGAAGCCGATCCCAGTCATTGAAACTGCGCACACCGAAGATGGCTATCCGCATGGGTTTACGGATCGAGCTTCATGGGCGCTTGAGCTCGAGCTCTCAATGCGAGGTGTCGGCTTCACCTGGACCACTGCCGACGTGCGACATACTACAAAGACTTGGCTGCCCACTGTGCAAAATCGAATTCATTCAGTTTTGGTGCACGTTGGTCCCGTGATCGTATTGGCTTGGATCATCATTAAGACTATATATGTCCGTCGTCTTGCTCCTATGAATGATTCCAACCCCCCACCCAGCTCTCCTTTCGATGAGCTCTCGTATCCGGAGCAATATCTGCTCACAGCCGCCCTTGGCGCTTTCTTGATGGCTGCCTTCTCACTTGGACATTCCCTGTTCGCCATAATCTGTTCGCCGCTGGCCCCATCTCCGCTTGCATTCTTTCCACCACTGTACACAATGCGAGTCTGGGACATTACATCTGCACGCCGCTTCTGGTCCTACGGCTGGCATCGACTATTTGCACGGCTGTTTCTGGTCTGGGGAGTCTGGCCTGGAGAGTGGGTGGAGAGGAAGCTCACTGGCAAGCGTGCCGATCAGCCAGCCGATGTCGGAAAAGTTCTTGGAGGCTTCCTCAGCTCTGCTCTCGTCCATTCCTTTGCCGTGCGAGGCACACTCGGTGGGAACTGGGTGGACGCAGCTGGCGAAGCGAAATTCTTCGCCTTGAATGGAATAGCGATAATCTTGGAGGAAATTTTCACCAGAGCTGTGAGACGATGGCGAAGCGGCGGCAGTCAGGAGACTTTCTGGTATGATAACTGGATAGGAAGGGTCTGGTGGATCGGACTACTCCTCACGACTGGCCGTAACTTTGCTCGTGGCTGGACTAAAGCTGGCCTGGTTCGAGAGATGGCTTTTATGTGAACTGGCCCTCTCATCGTGAGAACATTGGACTTTGACTGCTGTCACCATCACTCTGCAATGACCTCGGGGACAATGCCGGCGGCCTCCGCACATTCCAACTCCTTCTCTGCTTTCTCTCTCTCTCAGCCTACGCTCTTGTCTTCCGGTTCTCCTTGCGGTCCACGTGAGCCTCCCACAATCGGCGAGGAGTAGGAGGCTTCCACCAGCTCAGCCGCGAGATTGTTCTCTTGCCTCGGGCCTTGATATTGTCGGTCACCGCTGTCACTTTCCTGCGTCGCCTGTCTGATCGGATTTCAGTCTGGCGCAATACAAGGTTCCAAACCGCTCTCATCTTAGCATGTGAGCAGAACTCAATAAGCCTGCCTGATGGACCCTCATCGCTGCTTAGACCAACCTTGGTGGTGTCATTGCTTTTCATGAAATCGACCATTTCCAGCGCAATCGTAAAATCGGGCCTTACCGTGCCTGGGTCTGGGAGAGGCATGGCACGAGCACCTGGCATCTTGCCATCTACCACGCCAATGACACTGTCGGATTTACCATCGGTCAACTTGTGGCGAACTATTTCAATGCACTCTTCGAGATCCAACCCCACTTTCTTGGCTGCGTCCTTCATCCTTTCCTTGATCGAAATGCCTACCTTTTCGCTCAGCTTTTCGCCCTCGCCATTCCGGATTTTCGCCATGAACTCTTGGTTCAGCAAAGGGTTCTCATTTCGGTGGCAGGTCAGCTGTGGTATAAAGCGTCGATAGATTTCAAGCGTGGTCATCAGCGTCCACACTTCCTCATCGTCCTTGGGTTGACCTAATGTTGATTTCCAGAAAGGAGGAGTAATGCGATGATATATCTTCTTGCCCTTCGAAAGGGGCTGCATGAGTTTGATGAAAGTTGGAAGCATCGAATAGGCGAAGTGTACGTCAAGGCCCATTTCCTTGGCGGCATCGGTAAAGATGGCTCGCAGCTCGCGCTCCCTGGGCACATTTTTGGTATTGGAGCTCTGGCATTTGGCGCAGTAAAATTGTGCCAGTTCGACGAAAAGAATGAATTCCTCTTTCGTTAAGATTTCCTCCCTCTCGAGAGACGACTCGACGTCGAGCTCGACTGCGATGCAGAATAGGAGGAATTTTCGCAGTCGCTCGTTGTAGGAAATGACCTCAACAGCAGGAGTCTTTGATTTTGACTTTGTCTTCGGGTCAGGAGAGGATGGTCCCATCGCGTCTAGTGAGGGGCTACTCGAGCGCTGAGAGTCAAGAATTCCAAGCGTGCCAGGCGGCAATGGTCTGTGGCCAGGTCTAGGTGGAAATGGGCGGTGGTGGTCGCACACAGGATTCTTCGAAGAGGATGGCCGTGGGCAATCGGGTGGGCATCGACTTGGCCCATCCTGCGAGGGCCTGCGAGTGGTGTAGTCGATTCCGTTCGACATGTTGGCTGTTGCGATCGGAGCCCGGCGGTCTGTCGTGGCACACTATGAGAAGGCAGACTTGCAAACGGTCAAGGAAAAGATTTTGTCCGTGGTTGAAAAGGACAAATTCTTGCTGCAAAGCTTAAACCACAGCCTTGTCCTCGTTTGCGGCACGTACACAGCCCGACCCGCAGCCTTACCACGTCCTGAGTCCCTCAACACCGAATCATACAGTACACCCATAAGTCCCATTATTGACACCCACATACTTACAAGCAAAAAGGTTCGCCATCCCGCAACTCTTTCCGGCCGCCACAGAGGTACCTCGAATCAGAGCGAAATCATTCGATAGACGAACCACGAGGCATACAACCAGTGCCCACATTACAAGCTCTCCACTAAAATCTACCAAACTTGGGACCCTGAAGCGAAAAGGTTCCCAAATCCATACTCGGTTCCCACCGGCATACCATCGCCGCGAACTCTCCCCTTCCGCAATGTGGACATCGGTATATACTTTCGTCGCACCAGATACGACGTAGAGCCATTTGACAGCTTGTCTTTGGCATTCAAAACCGTCGAATGTGGCACTGATGAGAGATATATCGACAGGATACCGAGGATTTGTCTGAACCGACCTCCTGATATCGCTGTTGAAGATTCTAATGATTGGTGATATGAGGAGGTCGAGGATCTTTGACAGTCGTCTCCAGGAATGCAGGGGGACTGATATTGGCGCCAGAAAAACGATGAAGGTTATCAGTGCCTATTTATGTTAGCTGCGTCTCGACGGCATGCGCGTCGTGGAGGGATCAGAACTTACTGCAAGAGCATTCAAGTACAAGAATCTCGAAAGTAACTTCAGATCATATTTGACGGCTTGCAAGAGCTCGCTCGACACTATAGGAAGGCGATCGCGGCCCCAAATCAACTCGGAGTGCAGGTAAGTGGCGATTTCTCCGAGCGTGGGAAGACGTTTGCGTTTGTCGTTGTTGTTGTTTGATGGCATGTTTGACGTGGAAAGTATAGAGAAGCAATCAGGTAGAAGGAAGAAAAGGAGGCACGATACGGTATTCAATGAGGTAACTGCTCCCGCAGCCTGCATTCACTGACGTCTATCTCAGATCATTGGATTCGGGAATAGCGAGTCAAGACTTGAGCAGCGTCGCTCTCAAGTTCTCCCATGAGATATCGAGAACCATAGAGTGATCTCACGTTCCATTTATGCTTCTCATCTCTCTCAGAGCTTCGTGCAGAGGAAGGATAATTCAAGACCTGAACAGCTTCGCTCTCGAGTTCTCGTCGACACAGCGAATGCCGCTAGGCGAGCATAACTTCTACCTACAGTATCCACGCTGCCGAGATCTCATCCTCAACAGTCGCTAACGAGAACTTGAACAGTGGCTCATTGGCTTTGCTCTCAAGGCCCCAAGGAGGCAGCGAATAACTTCAAGTGGACACACACTCCATACACGCGTCCGAGTTTTCTCAGATCTTTGCACATGGGAATGACAAGTCACGACCCGAGCAGCTTTGCTTTTTAAGTCCTTTGCGGGCAAGCGAGAAGTGTTCAAGTGAAGACCGCCTCCACTTGCTTCTCCCACCTCTCCAAATCCGGACGCCTACTCGTGCGCCTGCGAAGGTGATCTTCTGCTTATGCACTTTGCTTCAAATTATCCTGTGAGTCAGCGAAAACCTTCCGGTGTATATCCGCGCCAAACACGCTTCGCATATCTCTCAAAACCCGGACTCCGGCTAGTGCTCCTCGACTCCTAGTCGTGCTCTTCGCCTAAGGTTTCTAAGAAAACAGAGTTAGCCGGCTGGTGAATGTAGGCATCGCTCAAACTCCATCTGAGCATATTACGCGAAGGTCAGCTCTGATACCTTAGCTAGGTAGGCGGAAGAGACCTTTGACGCACTCCTCGCGGCGCAAGTGACCCGATCCTCAAGCAAAACTCGGACAGTATTCGTAAGTCTAAGAGACATTGAAGAGGCTCAAGTCGCCCATCTGATTGGGGTAGCTCCCTCTGCGAAGGGCATTCAACCTATCCCTGCATGGGAGCAAAGCGATTTCAAGCCAAGATTCGAACACCACGAAGAGGCTTGAGGGTGTTTGCAAGCGCTCAACCTCTCAGCCATCTCTACGGACTAGCCACCTTGCAAAGGGACACGATGGGCGTTGAGCTGCCCCTTATAACGGAAGAGACATGAAAGTCGAGCCAAATCCATACTTTTCACAGAAGTTGAAGAGCTCAATTCGGACATCTCTCTATCGCTAGCTACCTTGGAAATGGATGAGGAGGTTATTCAGCCACCGTATGCGTTGGAAGCGACACGATGTCAAGGTAGGTTGAGAGAGCATAAGGAGTGTTACAAGGACTCAACTTGCCGACTACTCCAAACTAGAGACCTCGCAAAGGGAAGTAACGGCCTTCGCATCGCTCTTGTTAGTAGAAGTGAGACGATGTTTAGCTACGGTAAGAGAGAATGAAGAGTGTTAGAGGGGCTTGACCCGCCAATACCTCCAGGCTAATAACCTCGCGGAGGAAAACAAGGGCCCTTTTACTACCCTTTATGGGGGAAGGGATACAGGATTACATGGTTTAAAGAGGGGCACCTAGGTAAGATTGTTCACAAAAGGCTTCACTCACCTATCTCTTGCGACAGCCGCCGGATTGTTGTAAGCTGTCAATGGCACTATCGGCTTGTCCTTTAGGGTGTTTGGAGTTCCGGGAACTTCGGTCTTAGTAGGCAAGATCTTGCCGAACAGCAACACATTGGAGGTATTGCCTTCATCAGACCTGTAGGTGTCGGTGGGACAAGGCGTTTGCAAGGGCTTAGCTCGGCTGTCCCCTTAATGCTCGCAGTCTCGTCAACAGGAACGGAGGCCTTCGCACTAGCTTGTCTGGCGGAAACGGTGACTAAGTTCGGTGCTCCAAGAGATCTGAGCGTCATCATGTTCACACGACGAGCTCGACTCCACCAGCTCTTGTAGGCTAGTCACCTCGCAAACGAAGACGAACGTCCTCGTAACACCATTTCTAGCGGAAGCGACGAGCCAAATTCGTGATGTCAAGAGAGGCTATGAGTAATGTTCACAAGGGCTTGGCTCCGAGCGGCTCCATCTTCTTCACGTGAGTGAAGGAATAAGGCCCAGCTATGAGTTTGCGGAAGTGGGCATGCACGCTGTAGTCTTGCATGTTGAACAATGATTCTGTCTTTCCGAAGCTGCCAGTGACATAATATTTGCTCTTATCGGCGTTCCGGATATATATGTCTGGGAGCTTGGTAGCATCGCTCACAAGTAGCATTGTGGGCGAGATCCGCAGAACAGAGCGTGTAGGACACGTCAGGTGGCGCATTCATGGCAACGACCTTCCTCTTACCATGTCGCCTGTGCAGCTCCAGTTCGACTGGACACTCGTCTTCTTGCAGGTTGTGGTAAGCAAGCCATAATCTGGTTATTGAACCCCAGAACGGTCCAGGAACGCTGCGAAGAGGTGAGAGGACGCGATGTCGGATGTACTGCGCAAGAAAACCAGCAGCAAGCAGTACAAGGGGTGCTAGACAAAGTGAGTGGAGATTGATCACAGCAGTGCTTTCAGTCATTGTTGGAATGCTTGCAGTTGAAGAGAGATGGCAACGCAGGTGTCCGATGCTATCAGCCGCAAAGGCTTTCGAGCTGACGCATCACCAACATCTATGCACGGAGCTCTTCGTGTAGCATGGGTACGACTGCCACTTAAGTTGACAGTAATGGTCGCCGACAAGTCCATTGCGTGGCTACAGTGGACGCCAATGCGGAAGCTGGTCGAGCTCGGTGTGGAGGGATGTTCTTCCATGCTTACTGGCTAGATTCCGTAGTTCAAGTTGAGCATAAGTATGGGTCGTATATTGAGGTGCATGTTGTGCTCGCTGTACGCCAAACGATCGGTGAGGTTGAGAGGAGGATCAAATCCTGGCGGCCCTGGCGATGGTGTTGATTTTCGAGGGGAGCCCCTTGTCTTGGAATGCGCTGCCCCGACTTCTCCTTCACTGTCTCTCACATGAGAACAGAGAACCACAGTAAGGGCCATCTCTGCGCTGGAAGTGCTCTATCCTAAAGAATTGGTCCGCTCGAGGAGACCTGTGATGAGTCTCGAGGTTGACTCTCGAGGCCCAAGGCATGGTGCAGCCCGGCCAGGAATGAAAGAGATGGTAGAAAGCACTTCACTGGTGCGTATACTCAAGGTGGATATCCTGTTTCAATGGGAATTCCTCCACACCAGGAAGCCTCCAAACAGAAATTTCAACTCGTATACCTATGAAATCGAATATCCTATTGTCTATACGTCGTCCGAGCGCGGTCTACCTAGAAGAGCAGGAACCTCCAGGGAAAACAGGAGATTTCTATACCTTCTTCAAATCGAGGAATTCGACTCTCTGACTCGCAAATGCATCGCCTTTTTGAGGCCTAGCTATCAAGCTAGAGTCCAAGTCGGTTTCAGCAACAAGGTCGAAGTTGATTTTGCCAATCGCGCCGTACTTACGACTCTGGAGCAATACAGAAACACTGTGAATGAGCACACCTGGAATACTGTGCTCGATTCTGCCTCATCCCTGAAGGAGCGCGAGACGCGAATAGCCTTCTGAGGTGGTGTGGCATTGATGAGGCATGCACTAATCCGTTTCTTCCGATTGCTTGGTGTGGAATGTACATGGTGCAAGGCATGTCTCCGCCGCGTGACAACAGCTGAGGTCGCTGTCTCGGACACAGTAAGGTGGTCCCAGCCTTTGCTTTCGGAGCGCACAACTATCTTGTGCACACACACGCTGACCTCTAAGCCGAAGCCACAAGTCTTTCGCATCACCAAGACGAACCACAACATCCTTCAAGCCGTGGCGGGTCCAGACGAGCGTCTCTACAAGGAGCAGCAAAGCACTGTTCACGATTGGGTGCAGATGAACGCAGATCGATCCTGGATATCGCGCACAGCACGAATGGCGGAGCCGGCGTGATCATTGTCGATGACCCTCAAATGCACAATACTATCGACATTGTGAAGATCATTGAGCCTGAGCGGCCTGTCGTATTCCGTTCTCACATCCAGATCCGCGCAGATCTTGCAGCTAAGCCAGAGACGCTCACAGGCGGCGTGTGGCAATGGCCCTGGACCAGTGTTTAGCACGTAGACCTCTTCATCTCCCATCCGGCGAGCGCTTTCGTCCCAGGTGCTGTCAACAAGCGTCTACTAGGCTACATGTCTTCCACCACGGAATGGCTCGAGGGTTCTCAAACAAGGAACGAAGCGATTTTGACTACATCCATGAGTTCAATCCCGAATGCACCCGACAACGCATGACTTCGCTCGCCCTCCCGAAGCGTGACTACATCGTTCAGATTGCTCGGACTCGACCCATCGAAAGGCATTGCAGATGTAGTCGCCAGCTATGCCGAGCTCCGCCGCAACTCCAAATTCTGTCAAGGCGAGAGCAAGCAGGAGTCCCATTCATTAGGCAAAGTCAGATTCAAGCCCGGAATATCCTAGCAATGCTTAATCCATAACCTCTCTAGTCTTTTCCATGCAGTAACGAACGCTATCTTCTCGGTCTCTATTGGATAGTCCAAGTCAATCACAACGAACACTGGAGAAGTTTCAGGCTCACGTTCATCTAGAGTAAGGCTGCTATTGCATAGGTAGAAGCAGCATCAAAAGCTGATGTCTTTCTCCATATCTCCCGGTTTCGCAAAATCGTCACTTTGTCATCTCAGGTGTGAAGTGCACCTTGTGTCTTCGCACGTGATGAGTTTCACGCTGCGATTAAAATCCAGTGGAGAATGTTGGATCCCAAGAGTGTTCTGTTCCGTATGGGAGTCGATTCTTCGCGGAGAGCGTATTTCCAGTTATATCATCAAATGCAATGACTTGCCACACCTCTGTATCATCTTCTCGTGCCAGCATGTCTTGTCATTGGATGGATGTCTTCCCAGCGTGCTTTTGTGATGCGAGGATGAAGACAGCTATCTGCAAAGAAGTAAGAAAGGGCGAAATGCGGAATGCGGAATGCGGAATGCGGAATGCAAGGTAGGCTCTCCCAACGTTCAATTGGCCCATCAACACAAAACATGCAGAAGCGAGACCCAATATCTAGACAGAGGTCTGGGAGACGTGTGTACCTGCTCGGGAAGAGATTCTCTTATGCTGAGCTGGGCGACACGGCAGTTAAGTTTGGGCTACAGCACGATGCGTGGGTATGCACTACACCAGTCCCAATTACAAGGGAGCCGTAGGCGTATCATGAGAGCTGACGGGGTTCTTGGTCCATGAAGCCCAGCTTCAACTGGGAGGTGTCACCTTCCACGCGGACAAGTGGAGCACAGAAGTTGATATTTTGATCCTTCAATCATGCATCTACCAAAGCATTTCCAAATTCGCTATGGGTGGAAGATCTCCGTCTTCCGCCAACGCATCGGCGTCTGAGGCATCGGGCCGGCGTAGTGGTCGTCTGTGCCAGTGGGCAATGAAGCTTTGGGCAGCATCCTCGGTATGGAAGCCGATGACAAAGACATGTCCAGGTGTACGCCGAGGCAGTTCTTTGCCTTTCGTTCCCGCTTCAGAAGTCTGCGAAGAAGCACACAGGCTTGGTGTCTTGTCATTAGTCTCCTGTCTCTGCACCCATCGCGCTGCCCACTCGCCTCTGTCGTGCTCTGAAGGAATTGCTCCCTTTTCCATGTCCCACCGCGTGATTCTTAGGTTGAAATTGTCGCCACCAGACCAACTCAGATGTCGTCTTTTGCCATCATCCATCATGATGTGTCTGATTACCATCGGCTGCAGCTGAGGCCCCTCCATGGTCAGACGAGCCTCGTATGGCATCTTGTCTTTGCGCTTTACGAGTGGTTGATATCCCCGGTTACTGACAATCGAGAACATCATCGGGGCCAAAGGTGGCTTCAGCTGGCGCAACTCGAGCTTCTGGTTCGGAGGCACGAGCGCATAGGCCTGAATAGCTGAATGCACGTCAATGCCTTCAACCATCCATCCCGGCGGCGGGGGAATTGTGCTAGCCGTGTTGTTCGGGGTGTGCAGAGCTGCGAGTCGATGGATACGCGTGACATGTCCTTGATAGGTGAAAGCACTCAGAGCTGACGAGAACAGGATGTAGTAATCGGTTTCTTGGGCAAGAGTGTCTAGATTCCGCGCAGGTATGACCTTCTGAATGTCGCCCTCCTGCAAGGTCCAGCCTTCAATGTGCTTGCCCTGCGGTATCAATCGACGAAAGTCTTCCTCTGTGAGATTCTTGCTGGCATTGCGGAGGACTAAAACCGATATCCCTGGGCCCGATGCCACTCTCTCGGCCTCTAATTTCCGTTTCCAGAAAGTGTTCTTGTCGTGTTCGCGGGAGGGCGGCGTTGCGGCAGGAGCGAAGTGTGAAGATTCGGCGATTTCAAGCGGTAGGCGTGGGACGTCTCGTGAAGCCTTCTCTTCGTACTTCTTTGACTGCTCGGGAAAGAGCTGTTCGACTAGGGAAAGCTTCTTCGCCTCTGGCTCGTTCGTTGATTCGTTTGCTAGTTCATTCTGAGAAAGTCGCGGTTGTTGGGGTTTTGCTCCATCTGCGTGAAGCTTCCCCTGCGGACGGCCGAACGACCGGCTCTGATGTGCCACGTGACCACTCCATTTCTGACGCTGACGAGCGGTGCGCACACAGTCGCGTCGCAGCCGGAGCATCGAGCACTTGAGAAGCGTCGGGCGCGATGGATGCTGGGAACAATGAAGAACGAGATTATTGACGGGGATGCAAGCGGGGCAAAGTCTCGGGCTTCAAGGCACGCCAAGACCTTCATGTGGCATGCCCTTGGACGGAGCGAGTTGCGGACGCGGGACATGAATCGCTTCACGAACAGTGTCAGTATGGTCAGTATGGTGGCAGAATCAGGCCGTAGTCAGAAGTCATTGCGTTGACCAGAGCAATAATGTCCCATACTGACTCATTCCCCCCTGAACGCCTTTTTTTTGACTGTCGTGACTCGTAGTTCTAGCGGTGGCGCGCGAATAAAAAGCCCGCAGCGTTTTCTGATCAGAAAATGTGCGTCTTACCACCACGCAAGGGTGGCAGCGGCAACAAGGACAAGGCCATGGCCATGGCAGAAGCACTGCATGTCGTTGTGCGAGACTTGCCGTCTCAGACACTCGAGGGCGCGTTCCGAGTTCATGTGCTGCCTGACAGCCTGCAGCAAGCACATCTGAAAGTCGGCGACATTTGCGAGATCACCAGTGAAGATGGCACTACAGGCTATGGTATCGCATGGAGAGCAGACGACCGCATGGGCAGTCGCCCCAAGAACCGCCCCGCCAAAATGACCGAAACTTTTCGCACCGCTTGTGGATTCCAAGAGGGTTCCAAAGTCACCATCGCTGCAACCGACGCCAAGGTCTACCGCGCCGACAAGATTGTTCTCACAGATGTCACTCCTGCCGCTTACAAGCTGCCGGACCACCTCGACCTCGACGACGGCTGTTGGCGCATCAGAATAGAGCATCTTTTCAGTACGTCCTTCGACTCATATATCAAATTTGCTTAGTCACTGACAATACCAGGCCAGTGTGACGCTGTCGCTCCAGGCATCTCTTTCGATGTGCTTGGCAAGAGAAAATCGCGCAGGCGCTATTACATTGACAGTATTGAAGCCACCGACGCACCAGACGCCTCTCTCTTTAGCAATTGGGATAACACTCAGCTCGTCATCTCTGCCACCTCGGCCACACCTGTTTCCCCAGAAGCAATTCAGAACCCCAGCGTGACTGTCATGGCGCTGAACGGAGCTACCTCGAATGGCAGCGAAATGTCACTTCCATCCACTCATCTGCTCAATACTGACCGTATTGGAGGCCTACTCGAAGCCACACAGGAGCTCAATTTCCAATTGAGAATGTTCCTTTCGAACCTGGAACGATCGAATGATGATACCGAAGCCAACAGGCCTATCCTCATCCATGGCTACGAAGGCACAGGCAAATCGACGCTGCTCAATCGCTTGGCAGACTGTGCTTTCAAGAAAGTCTTGCGAGTGGACAAATCGTCGCTGAACGGCGGAAGCATCGCAAAGAACCAGCAGATTATTAAAGACATTTTTCGAGAGGCAGCAGAGAATCGGCCATCTCTAGTCTTGATGGACGATCTGGATGAGCTTGCACCAAGTGACGATGCCGCTTATGCGAGTACCCTGGGAAGAGAGCTCGAGGCGGCCTCGGGAAGTCGTCTCATGGTCGTGGCTGCTGTGAGAGCCGTAGCAGACATCAAAAATGCCCTCCTGAAACCGAGAAGATTTGAGGTCCTCCTTGAATTGCCTATTCCAGATCTCGCGGCTCGAGAACAGATACTCAATGTGCTGAGGAAGAAGCCAGTATTCGCAAAGGACAGCATATCCTCTGTAATAGCAGAGCGAACCCATGGATTTACCGGAACGGATCTGACTCTGCTTTGCGGGCGTGCGAATCAAGCTGCTCAAAAACGATACATGAGAGAGTTGGATGAGCTTGCGATGGCTAGATCGCCAACACCCCCAGCCTACGAGCAAGTTGTTCATCCCAGCACTTCAAATCAAGCAACACTGTCTGGCGAGCCATGCAAAGACGCTACATTGGAAGACTTCGAATCGGTGCTGTTGTCGGGTGCCGTGAAGCCCGCCGCGCTCCGCGAGACCTTCACTGAGAAGCCGTCGACTTCTTGGGGAGACATTGGCGGATCGAGCCAAGTGAAGGAGAGCTTCGACCGCATCATCGGCTGGCCGCTAAAATACAAGGACCAAATGAACAAAATAGCTCTGCAACCACCAAAAGGCGTACTCCTCTATGGACCTCCCGGATGCTCAAAAACCCTCACAGCGCAAGCCGTGGCAAACAGCTATAACTTTAATTTCATCGCTATAAAAGGAGCCGAGTTGATAAGCATGTATGTTGGTGAGTCAGAACGGGCGGTACGAGAAGTTTTCCGCAAAGCTCGCGCAGCCTCGCCTTGCGTGATCTTCTTCGATGAGATCGACTCAATCGGCTCGGACAGAGATAGTGGGACCAAGGGCTTGAATGTCCTGACCACGCTTCTAAACGAGATGGACGGCTTCGAGTTACTGAAGGATGTTTTCATCTTGGCAGCGACAAACAAACCCGAGACGCTCGACCCAGCACTGATGAGACCCGGACGATTCGATAAACACGTATATCTCGGACCTCCGAACGACGTTGCGCGACAAGAGATTCTGATGATTGCAACTCGGAATGTGTCTCTCTCCGCTGATATCAGCATTGATACCCTGGTTGCAGAGACGGAAGGGTATAGCGGAGCTGAAATTATGAGGATTAGTCACGTCGCCAAGGAGGCCGCATTCAAGAGGTGGATTGATGACCGGGGGGACGTGAGGATTTGCTCAAGTGACTTTGAGGAAGCACTCCACGAAGTAAAGAAAGGCATCAGCTCCGACATGCTTGCAGCGTACGAGGCCTTCGCCAGTAGGGCGGAAGTCTAGGAGTGATATGAAGAAGTGGAGCCAACAATTGAACATGAGCTTGAAATGCCCTATTCGTCTCGAAGTTCGTGCCATGACTGTGCCCGGAGCCGAGAAATGGTAAAAATTGCTTGGCCCTTGCTTTTACTACCCCAGATCTTCAGCAGCCATTCTCGCCAATATACGTCACGTTCAGCCTAGATCATTCTATTTACTCTCATCAACAGTCATTTCCTGTAATCTGCATATCGAAAAGATGTTTTTTGCATAGTCAGAAAGCGGATATACTGTAAGCCACTTACAGCAAGATGAGTTTCGTCTTGGACCAAGTCCGGCGTATCGACGCGCAACTTGATCGGCTACAACTCGCGTCGCTACCTGCAGCTGTCGCACAGTCTCCAACCTTGACCCGAGCCCAAACAGACTTTCCCACAGACTCGCAACCTTCGCTACCGCCGAAACGAATCGCTGCTCTCCAGACCGCCATCAGAGGACTCACGCCCGGCAGCTCCGAGAGCAGACTTCTTTTGAAGCCATGGCAGATACAAACAGCACTTTCAGCGTTGAGCGACAGGCCAGAGGCAACCATAT
Source organism: Pseudocercospora musae (assembly GCA_001578225.1). Taxonomy (NCBI): domain Eukaryota; kingdom Fungi; phylum Ascomycota; class Dothideomycetes; order Mycosphaerellales; family Mycosphaerellaceae; genus Pseudocercospora; species Pseudocercospora musae. The sequence continues at coordinate 119,932 of LFZO01000005.1, forward strand.
CAGTCGGAGGAGAAGATGCAGAGACTCCAGAAAGGGACGAGCTAGAGACCGAGCTGGAATGGCTTCTGGTCTCAAAGGCGACGACACAAGTGTATGGCCACGTCCTGAGCAGCATCTTGGACGAGGCAGTACGGCTGTCTGATGATATATGGTACTGGGACGAAGTGCTAGGGTCACAGCAGTATACGGCTCTGTATAGTATACAGACATCACCGTTACGGCTCTGGGCATGGAGCAGCAACGTATGGGACGATGTGAAAGCCCGAGGCGGAAACTTCAGCATAAGAGGGGCAAGCCAAGACGCAAGCGATACGTTGACAGAACGATGGAAGCAATTCTATGGTCTTGTAAGGCAAGTGGTGAAGGAGAAGAGCGTACAAGAGGTGCACAAGCAGATGCTTTCGCCTGTGACTAGGGTCAGAGGAGAAATACGGCAAAAGCAAGCAGCTCTCAAGAAAGTCAGGATACGGAATGCAAATGCGCTGGGAGTACTGCTTGGAGAAGGGCTGGCGAATGAAAGTGGGCATGGAGAAGGCGTCTCGTGTCCTGTAACGCAGGACGTACAGCACAAGTGGAGAGCGTCAGTGGCACGCAATGTGGCATTGATGGAAGCCGTCCTGGTGAAGATCAACGATCTTGAGACGCCAGTTGACAATTTCGACTCTTCAATCGCGGCTCTCACTGATGACGACCCTCTCTACGCGGTTGAGTCGAATGAGATGGCTCTGGCTCCGCGATTTGTCGCTGAACGGCTGTCGAGAGTCATCGCGCTCGGCCTGTCGCAATATTCCGACTCTACAAGAGCATTAGTGAAGCAACACGGCAAACCTCCTCGACTCGTGCGATACTGGCTGCCAATCACGTCTGGTGTCATCTTTTCGTCGACAATTCTCAGAGTCTTGGTCAATCGCAAAGCCGAGGTCGTCCAATGGATTCAAGATCTTGGCACCACTGTCGTGGACTTTTGGCAGAACTGGGTTGTTGAGCCTACTAGGAATGTCATCCGTACGATCCGCCACGACGAAGGTAGTGAGATCAGCATCATGTCTAAGCGATCACTCGAAGGCGATAGGGAAAGCCTTGAACGTATGGTCGTGGACTTCGCTGTTGATAATCCTGGAAATGCAACTGGATCAGGATCAAGCCTGACGGAGACTGAGATTGCAGACATCCGGGCAAAGGTCAGAGAAGGAGACCTCACTCCTGTCCTCAAGGCTTACGAAAAGGACTTGATTTCACCATTGAAGGGTGCTGTTCGTGGAAACCTGATTCGAGCACTACTCATCCAGATTCAAAAGACCAAGGTGGATGTTGAGGTCGCTATGGGCGGTATCGACTCGCTACTGAAGTCACAAGAACTTTTGATTGGATTCATCAGCTTGACACCAGGACTACTCGTTGCATACGGTGTCGTGCACTATGTCCGATCATCGCTATCAGAGAAACGTGGCTCGAGTGCGGCCCGGAAACAGGGCAAGATGCTCAGACAACTGCGCAACATCGATCGTATCCTCACCAGCAGCCAACCTACAGAGTATGGCGAGCTACTTTACAAAGATCAGGGGTTGCTGCTTTGCGAAGTGCATGTGTTGCGACAGTTTGCGCAAAAAGCTATGCCGACAGAAATATATAGAGAGTTTGGTGATGAAGCTGAGGAGCTGGGCGATGTCAGGATGGGCATTGAAAGGCAGCGAAAAGTTGCAGGTCGGATCAGATGGGCATACGGCCGGTGGTTGACATGAACTTGTGACCGGAACCATCCACAACGAATATCTGAGCCATGGATGGGCTGATGGGTAGGCAACAGGATACCATATCATCAGCTGGCCTGTGCTCTGACTCGACAGGGCAGCGATGAAGCAGAAGTATGTAGATGCTGCCAAGTCCATGCATTGCAACGTGCACACTGATTCGCTCTATTCGGGACATTTTGACACTCCTGATGTTTGATCTCCAATGTAAACGGACCCTCGCTAGCCTCGCACGTGAAAGCCCGATCGTGCCAAGCATTTCCTGTTTCACGGCTCGCCGCTGCCACTGTGACCTCGTAGGGCGACCCCGTGCTTGTGTGGCTGACGGCATCCTTCCACTCCCACTTCGACATCCACTTCCATACAACTGCTGCTGCTACAAATAAAACACCGCACCACGTTTCCTCACAGCACGACGCCACCGACGACAGACATCGCGCGCACCGAGCTCGAAAGCAGCCGAAGCTCCTTTGTACATTTGACTGCGGCTCGGCGAGGCGATCCGTACGAACTCCAGCAGGGTCACTCACAGACAAAGGCCACGGAGACGAGCGAACCCAGTCCCTTGGATAAGAAAACCGCCACATCGAGAGACGCATCAGAATCACACGCCCGCCCAAGATGGCCGGCACCAGGAATTATGACTTTCTTGTGCGTGGACACTTATCTCCAAGACGCTGGAGGCCAGGCAGCCAGGTGGACTAGATGCCAGCAGCAAGAGTCTTGACATATGAGCAAACCAGCGGACTGCGATCCACGTGGCAAAATAACACGGAGATAAGCGCATAGGCTGACATGCTGTATCTCTACAGATCAAATTATTGCTCATCGGCGACTCTGGTGTAGGCAAATCGTGCTGTCTACTGCGTTTCAGTGAAGACTCCTTCACGCCTTCCTTTATCACGACCATCGGCATCGACTTTAAGATTCGGACGATCGAGCTTGACGGCAAGAGAGTAAAGCTTCAAATATGGGATACTGCTGGTCAAGAGCGGTTCCGGACAATCACCACTGCATATTACAGAGGCGCAATGGGCATCCTACTGGTTTATGATGTCACAGACGAGCGCAGCTTCAACAGTGAGTTTCTTCATGGCACAGAGCAGGTGCAGCGCAGCAGGCAGGTGCCTTTGGCATGAAAAGGCGGTGACTGACGTATCTATGCTTCCCAGACATCCGAACATGGTTCTCCAACGTCGAGCAACACGCAACAGAAGGCGTCAACAAGATCCTGATAGGCAACAAATGCGACTGGGAAGAGAAGCGAGCCGTATCGACCGAACAAGGCCAAGCATTAGCAGACGAGCTAGGCATACCTTTCATGGAAGTCTCCGCGAAGAGTAACATCAACGTCGACAAGGCTTTCTACAGCTTGGCAACCGATATCAAGAAACGCATGGTGGATACGCAGCAACCCGGTCAAACGAACAACCAGAATGTCAGCGTGGGAGGCGGCGCAGGTACAGCGGGAGGTCTTGGAAAGAACTGCTGTTGAGAGCGTTTAGACTTATGGAATGAACAGAGCGCATGGGACTAAATTGGAGTTGCTCTCTTATTTTCACGATATGGCGTTTTTTGTGCTAAAGATCAATAGTACCCCCAGGTTAGGCAGGTATATCGGATGGCATTGTACAGACAGCCTTTTTTCACGAATCTCTCACTTGGCTTCCTTGCACTTCCTTGCAACTCTAATGGGGCCGGAGGACTGTCAGCCGCGAGCTAGATACATACGGTCGTGATGTCACAGGCTCCAAACACAATGTCTGCAGCTCGCAAGGTTGATACGAGAATGTCGTAAGTACCGTTCTCAGCCCCATATTCTCGTATGGAGCTGACGAGTGCTTTGGGACGCCTGTCTCCTACCGGGACGAAGAATGCAGCCAGCGACAAATTTCGAAAAAAGGGTCGTCGACGTTCTATTGCAGCGACAATACACACTACAGCGATCTGGGAGCTGCTTCAACGACTGTTCACTATGATTGCCCCTGCAATATCCGTCGGCCATCGCCCTCGCGACGAACGGTCCGGGCATCAACGAGCTGTTCGAAATCATTCTCTCGCACGTCCCGGCTCGAGATTTCAGCGCACTGCTACCATTTGGCGGGACACGATTCGAAAAAAAAATCAATCGAGTATCCTCCAGACAAAGCTCTACTAACACTTACTCTCGCAAACGACGAAAAATTTTAAAATGGTCTGGATGCAATCACCAAGTTGCGGATCAGCAACTAAGAGGTCAAGTTGCCTGCGCTTTGAGATTTATTCCCGTTTTCCCATGTTCGAGCGCAAGAGGTCTTTTCCCTGTTAACGCCTCTTGCAACGAGTTATACTTGGGTCTCAGAGCACTACATGCCACCTCACACGGCGGATCGGCGATGGAGAAAGCAACCACCCGCGAGACGACTCATGCTCATACTGTATTACAGATGTGGCTGTCAGTTCTGGGCTTTTCCACGCGGCATAATTCAGGAACTTGATCTAAGCTGTCCAAGTGGCGTACAGGTCAGAAAGGGCTGGTCGTGAGCGATATTCTCGAGCTTGTTACTTTGATATCCGTGTCAGGGTGTTGCGAGAACTCTGGCGTGATACGTCTGAGCAGTGGGGGACTGCTTTTTTTACATTGGAGGAGGACTGGAACAGGCGGAAATGCATCGCGAGTCGGAGCTTGATACTGCCAACGCTGATCTTTGGAAAAAGCATGTACTCATTCTATTCCCACGGTATGCAGCCGAGAGCTCTGTCGTCATGTAGCTACTGACTTACAGGTCTCCACCCTCTTCTTCGACGCCTGCAGTATAAGGTAAGTAAGCATCCCGATCAGAAAACACTTGGGAGACACAAGCCGTCGAGAACTCAAGTAAAATTTCCATTCCTCCGTCGCCTCGAATCCTGGCTTCGTCGTCCCCTTTCAGAACCTCGCTTATACCCATCCATCCCTCAAAAATACGAACTCTTCACATTCCTAACTCAGCAGTGAAGAAAGCATGCTACAAAATCGGAAATTTTTTGGGATCCCGAGACCTGGAAGGCTGGAATATGTATGAAACAATTGATCGGAATGCCGACGATTACGGTTTGAGAAGCAGAGGAGATAGGTCATGTTGCTTTTCTTTTTTGATTTCTGGGAGGAAGAGGGTGCGAGGTGGAATATTACTTGAGGGCGAAGAGGAGGGGATGGTTATCATAGGAGTTGGGAGATGAGCAGTTGGAGATGATGTTGAAGTTTGTAGGGATTTTGCCGAGAGAGAGAGAGGTGAGAGGTTGGTTGGGAGAAGGTGATCCTCTCGAGAATGGAAGGATTCTTTCGTCAACGACTTCACATAGCGGTTTAAGCTGGTGTTATCATAACGATCACGGCAATGGGCGCCAGGTCTACCCTACCTACTGGCTGGCACAGTCGATAAGGCCAGCAAGCTGGAGGAGCAAGAAGACCCGATGATCCAAAGACCGATTCCAGCTTTGCATCGTGCACGCCTGAATCCTCTGCGGCGCCTTTCACGGCTGGAGTCTTCTTGCGGCTGTACTTGCTGAATGCTGTTAGGCATTATTAATACAAACCATAACGAGCTCACCTATGATACGGATGCAAATGCCTAAAGTGGTCGTCAAGAAGACTCAGGTTTGCCAGTCGCGTACATGCAATCCATGTCGAGGTTCGTGGGGCGCAGGCGGGCGAGATGCCGTTTGCAAGTAGCAATGAAAGGGGAGGAACTGGAGCTACCTTGCATTGCCTCCCAGGATCAGAGAACAGCAGTCAGTATGCCCATGGCCTCCTCAGACGTCGATGTATTGACCCGGTATTCATGCCAGGGAGGTCAATTGTTCGCTTTCTACCGTATTCTGGCAGATGGAGATGAATTGCGGATTGCTATTTACAATCCAAATAACTCCTAAATGACACCCGCCAGTTCAAGACTTCTGTATTCGTATGCGAGGCTGATCGTTGTCGAAGTCCCTTCAGCGGGGTTGTGCAAACGACGGCCATGAGTTCAAGTTGACGCCAAGAGGACGCAACGGATATCTTTTGGCTCGTAAGAGGTGTCCACATGGCACGGATGTCTGAATTTCCAAGAGTCTTATCATTAATCTGCGGCCTATGCACATGGTATCAAAGCATATGTACAGAACACTATCCATATCCCGCCGTACACCCGAACTCCTCGCTAATCATATCACAGGCATTTCATGCCTCTTCTAAGCCTCTACCATCTCGTAGAAAAGCATGTAAACCTCCCTTTGCATGCCAAGAACATCGCTCGTCTTGCTCTCTTTGATCTTCTCATCACTGATTCTCCACCATCGGTCAGTGCTTGTCTTCTTCCGGCGTTGGCTACCGGTGATGCCACGCAAGTTGCGGATGGAGGATGTACGCTTTGGTCTCTCGGCATCGCATTCTGCTGCAGGAACGCCGTGCGCAATAGGTGCGGGTGTGTCTGTGGCCTCTTCTTCCGATATGGGCGGGGCCGGGATCTCCGCAGTCGGCGTGAGCTCTTGTGAGGCACTGGGTACACTCATTGTTGAGAGCATAGATCTTCGTTTCTCTGCAGATGGTATCGGTGCTTCCAAAGGCTGGGTCGATGACCGCGAAGAACTACTTGCCGTTCCTGATGTGGGAGTGGACAAGCTTTGAGAGTCTGTGCTTGAGACCGGGCTGTCTCGGACATGTCTCTCCTCTTTTCCAGATCTGGCGCTGAGCCTTGGGCTATTAACCACACTGGGTACAGGTGAGTTTCTCATGCTGAAAACACCTTCTGTGCCCATGCTGTTGGGCGTCGAAAATGGTTGAGGTAGAACCTGCCGACGGAACGATTCGTAGTGACCACTGTTATGCCCACCCTTATGCGTCACGACACCTAGCAATCGATACGACTTCCGATCCAATAGTCCGCCGAGCGGCAGCGACTCCGGAAATGATACCTTTGCTTGGTTCTTCGCTGATGACGCCGAGGGATCCCATACCGAACGAGACAGATGGACAGAGAGGATCTTTGGGAAAGAAGAGATTCGGGTATGCCTAGCTATCCTTCGCTTTGGCGCAGTGGATGAATCTGGGAGCTTGACATCTTTGGGTGGCTTCTCCGGATCCTTATCCAGGGCCTTTTGTAACTTGGCCTGATCTTCTTCTATGTCTCTCCTTTCGGATGCTGCAAGATTTGACTTTGCAAGGCGTCGTGAGTTCACAGACATGGCGTGTTCAAGTCTGCAGCGGTCGCACACGAAGTCGTCGATGTGCTCTACCTTCAACAAGCCATCGAAACACTCATTAAGCGTTGCCGAGGTTTGTAGATGAGGCACGTGAAGCGTTAGAGTGAAGAATGAAGAGGCCGTTGGCTTCGGTTTGAAATGGCAATGTGAGCATTCGACTTGCGACTCCAGCTTGCCTTGAAGTGGAAAGACATTTTCGTTCTGCTCTGGATCTTCGTCTCCGGGCTCGTTTGCTGTCGACAGGATTTTGCTATCCCTCGGTTGATCTCCCAGGCTGGCATTTGCTCGTTCTTGGATACTATCTCGCGGTGGCTCAATGGTCATACCATCGAAGCCCTCAGCCAGACCCTTTCTAGCTTTTCGACGCACTCTCTTGCCCGCATTGTATTCTTCCGCAACTCTTTCCACAATGACTTGCAGGAACTCCTGCGCATCCTGCTGTGTTCTCGATATTCTCGTCCGAAATGCTTGCTCCACACATCTTATGAATGATTGTGCGGATATAGTCTTCTTGTATATGGGCCTCTCATTCAGCGCATCTAGCACATCTTTCAAGCCCGCAGTGACCAGGCCCTGCTGCAGACCTTCAATCTGCCATTCCGGCGTCCTCTTTGCACCTGGCTTCTTCTTCGATTCTTCCTCCAAAGCCGCAGATAGGTCACTGTACACTTGCGGCCCGTCTAGCTTTCTGCGATGAACCTCGCGAATCAGGAATGCTCGCAAATCCGGCAGACCAGCCAAAGCTTGGAGAACTGAGTTTATGAAGCAGTCGTTCGCCGGATTGACCAGACCTACGACACCCTTCTTGCGAGTACTCTTAGAACTCTGTGCAGCCTCGTCGTCTAGGAAGAAGGTAGGGCCAAAGACATAGACCAAGGTAATGGCAGCCAAGGACGCGCCGGCCGCGTAGGTCGCAATGGTGAGCGGTTTCTCGGGCATCTTCCGCCGCGCCCTCACAACGCCTGTGCCGGCGAACACTATGAGGGTCCTTTCGCGGCGTTCGCTTGAGCCCGCCGTCTTGGGCGTTCCTTCAGTATATGTGCTTGTGGCCGGGGAGATTGCGGACACAATAGCTGCTCCATAACGAGCCAGCAAGTTGACAAAGGAGTCCAGTTGGAAGGGATTGATGGGCGGTATAAGGGATAAAAGAATGTGTGCAAGACCAAGAGCAGAAGCAGTGTGGGATGTGGGATGTTTCTACTGCTGCTGCTGCCTCCAAGCTAATTGCTAGTCCCGGCTAAGTATCTGACTTGGATGGTTGGTCGGCCACCAATCTCAAGCAGGCTGAGATGCCGTGCTTCGGCTGGCAATGGCAGAAGAAAGATTGCCGAGCATGAACGCTTGGACCTTGGCAAGGCTGGTCGGCGTCGCATATGGTAGGCATTGACCTTCACTTCACTTCTCATTCGCATGTGAACATTGCTTAACAGGGAAGAGTGAGATATCATGGCATTTTCATTGCCACCTCGGACCATACCGCAGCGCTCGGCGTGTCTGCGCAGCTACGCGTGGGCGACGCTTTCAGAAACCTCCGCCTCCCAGAATGCTCTCCGACAGCAGACCAGGGGCAAAAAGACCGCAGCAAAAGCATCAGGAACGGTCCCAGCAAGGCTCTTGAAAGACCTACCGGAGTTTGGGAAAGCTGGTGTGCTTTATCTTCGTACCATGGAAGACTCGCCCTTCTGACTATCACGCGCAGGGTCTATCGTCCCAGTGACCCGCGGCGAGCTTCGAAATCGCTGGGTCCCCAAGCGCATCGCCGCATATGTAACGCTCACAGAACAACGACAACTCCGACGCGACAACATACCAATAGAGCGCGACTACAACTTTGGCAAAAAGGATGACTTGGCAGCAGCCGCGATCGCAAAGGCTGCTCAAACATCCGAACCTGCGCCAGTATACGAGAAGAAAGCGCCAGAGGTGGAGAAGCTGACAGCGCAACGGAGTATGGAGCTGCTAGACATCTTTGTGTCACATCGCTTGGACTTCTACAGAGAGCCGATCATAGAAGAGGAGAAGCTTGAAGAGCCAGAGGCAGCCGCAGAAAAGAAAGACGACAAGAAGCAGAGATCGGCGTCTAGTGCAGCAGCAGACTTGCTGGCAGCAAGATCGTCAACCCTACGAGAAAAGCGCAAGCAAAAAATGACAGGCGCCATCTATGGCTCCGTGAGCCCGCACGACATTCTGGTTGCAGTCAGAGCAGCAATCGCTACCAACGACGAGGCAGCGAGAGTCCTCATCGCAGAGCAGGACATACAGTTCTTGGATCGTCATGCTCAATCCGAAAACAAAATCAAGTCGGTTGGTGACTTTACGATCGAGCTCAAAATCAAGGGCGCCGAGCAAGGCATTAGAAGGACTGTGAGGGTCATTCCGCAGGAATCGTCACGAAAGCCAGAAGGATGAACTCATCACTATTATTCGCCCGCAAAGCGCTCGTACAGTGAGAATCACTCTGTGTCGAAAGAGGCCGACCTCTATGCAAAAATTCGCCAACCCCGCGGGATGAAGTCAGCAAGCCGCAGTATGCGCCAATGCTATCTATCGATCGTCAGGTACGAGGCATGATGATGTGGATATATGAGACACAGACTCACCCCGCGGCTCCATTCACTGCTGCCTTTGGTGTGAGGCAACACATGATCCGCTCCGCCACAGCGACTTATGTAACATAGTATAAACTGTCCCAATATTCACCATTTCCCGCCGAGATATAACAAAACCGCCCGCCGGACATTTCTGACAAGCCCAGACGACCCGCACTCCGACAAGGCCAGCTACATCGAAGCAAGCCACAATATTGTACTGGAAGCACAGGGCAGTGAGAAGACACCATCTATCGGACACACCTGCACCACTTTCTGCACAAGCGCATTTTACCACACCGCAGCCGAAACATCAACCAAGAATGTGTATTCTCACAATTAGATCCTGGCCATGCGGCCACAGCCGTTGCACTTCGACAGATGTGTGCATGGACGCCCTATCGATGCCAGGAACAGCCCCTTACGACTGTCCTTTTGCGACACACTCCTTCCAGAGACAGAAATCGCGAGACTGGCCTTGTCCAATCTGCCGTCGGAGGAATCTTGCAGAACAAGAATCGCATGATCGTGACCCAGGTAGCTTGCCAGCATCGATGTCGCCTCGCAAAATGCAGCAGGAGGTTTTGAGGCTTCAGCGAGCTGCACGAGAGCAACAAGGTCAACGAGCAGCAGATCTGCATAGAGCTTCGCAGCAACTGCAGCAGGATTGGCAGAGCCTAGGCTTACCACCATTGTTAGCGGCTGTGGATCCACTTCACGATGGATCATCGCGTACTAGATCTGCTTCTAGTAGCACAAGGCGCGGCGCGGAAGACCTTACCTCTGCTTCCAGTGACACAACAAGCTTACCGTCAAGTCCCGCCACTTCCCCGTGTGCGACTGGAGTGGATTCGCTGTGGTCTGACCGCAACGATGCCAAGATGCACACGAGCGAGGCTGAGGCAATGCGACACAAAATCTCGGCAAAGCACGAATAACCGTTCAGCTTTCAATTCGAGTGCACCGTGTGAAGTACCACTATTCAGGGCTCCCACGTAGACAGTCAGCAGGCAGGCATGATTGCACTGAAACTCTGTTAACCCTGCCATGTTCGGCTAACTCAACGCGAACTCAGGCCACACCGGCTAAATTCCAATGCACATAACATAAATTCACGGCTTCTCCAGAGCGTGAGAATTCGGGATCTCAATCAGAACCAAAATGGCTACCTACACCCTCTGGTATCCGTCACCGGCCAACCTGTGGGAAGATGGCCTCGCAATTGGTAATGGCCGCCTGGGCGCAATGGTCCGGGGCACCACCAATGTCGAGCGTCTCTGGCTAAACGAAGACTCAGTCTGGTATGGTGGTCCGCAAGAACGTATCAATCCGGCTGCTCTCAAGAATTTGAATCGCATCCGAGAGCTCATCGACCAACAGCAAATCTCAGAAGCCGAGAACCTCATTTCTAGAACCTTTACAGCTATGCCGGAATGCATGAGACATTACGAACCTCTGGGTGATCTGATGCTATACTTTGGGCATGGAGTGGACCCACCGGGTCATCATCAACATGTCGTTGGCATCCCACAGTTCGAGAACCAGAAGTGGTCTGGCGCTGGAGGGAAGGAGGTGACGGGCTATAGGAGAGAATTGGATATGAAGACTGGGAAAGTGACTGTGGAATATGACTGCGATGGAGGGCATTTCCGGCGCGAGGTGTTTACCAGTATGACGGAGGATGTAATCTGCATGAGAATTTCTTCAGATCAGGCCATGACCTTTTTACTAACATTGAGTCGAGGAGATGACAACGATGCTCATCGGAAATTTGACAGGACTTTTGATTCTTTGACTAACACCGAAGACGGCCTGTTATTACAAGGTACTATGGCTGGCAAAGGCGCAATCGAGTTCGCGATCGGAGTCAAAATCCTAGGAGACCAGAACACGATCTTAGATTCCTCCGGCATCGACATCGAAATCACAACGCAAAAAGACAGCAGCGTCACAATCCTCCTCGCCGGCGAAACCACCTTCCGCAACGCAAATGCAGCAAAAGCAGTCCACTCGCGTCTTCTCCACGCCTCAGAAACTCCCTGGTCTCAACTCCTCTCCTCCCACACCGCAGCCTTCGCAACCCTCTACAACCGCTGCACCCTCACCCTACCACTAACCCTTTCGGACCCACCAATCCCCACAAGCGACCTCCTCACACTCGCCCGCACCAACACCAACAGATCTGCCTCCAACCTCCTGACAACCCTCCTCTTCAACTACGGCCGCTACCTCCTCATCTCCTCCTCCTCCCCATCATCATCAAACTTACCAGCAAACCTCCAAGGTCTCTGGAACGCCGACGAAAAACCCGTCTGGGGTTCGAAATTTACCATGAATATAAATTTACAGATGAATTATTGGTTGGCTGAAGTCACGAATTTAAGTGAATGCCATGAAGTATTGTTGGCTTTCATCAGGAGCATAGCTGAAAGAGGACGGAAGACGGCGAGGGAAATGTACGGAGTTCAACGCGAGGGTGCGTGGACGGCGCATCATAATTCTGATATTTGGGCAGATACGGGTGTTCAGGATCGGAGTATTTGTGCAAGTTATTGGTGTTTGAGTGGGGCGTGGCTGGTAGTAGGACATGTGTGGGAGAGATATTTATTCTCCAAGGACGAAGAGTTTCTGAAGGAGAACTGGGATGTCATGAAAGGTTGTTCGGATTTTTTCGTTGGATTTTTGGTGGAAGATGTGAAACGGGATGGGGAATTGGTCACGAGTCCCAGTCTTTCGGCGGAAAACTCTTATTTTTATCTTGATGGGCAGGGGAGGAAGAAAGTGGGCAGTATTTGTTCGGGACCGACGTGGGATTCTCAGATTTTGAGGGAGTTGTTTGCGGCTTGTGTCAAAGCTGGGAAGATCTTAGGTGAGGAGGTTGAGGAGTATGAGAGAGTGTTGTCCAAACTTCCGCAAGATCGAATTGGGAAACATGGGCAGATCATGGAATGGAGAGAGGATTATGAAGAAGTTGAGCCTGGACATCGACATGTCTCTCACCTTTGGGGGTTGTATCCGGGTACTTCGATCAAGGGTGAGAAGATGCTCGAAGCTGCCAAAGTGACACTGCAACGTCGCCTTGAAGCTGGAAGCGGACATACGAGTTGGAGTCTTGCGTGGATCCAGTGTTTGTGTGCGAGATTGAGGGATGAAGAAATGGCGCAAGAGATGGTCAGCAAGATGAGTGTCGCTGTATTGGAGAATTTGTTGGCGAATCATCCACCATTTCAAATTGATGGAAATTTTGGGTTTACTGCTGCTGTGGCGGAGATGCTTCTTCAGAGTCATGACGACGGCTTCATTGATGTACTGCCGTGTCTTATTGAGGATTGGGCGACGGAAGGGAGCGTGATCGGACTTCGTGCAAGGGGGAATGTTCAGGTTGATATTGAGTGGACAAATGGGAGGTTGGTGTCTGCGAGGTTGTCTTCGACCATTAAGCAGAAACGAGTGTGTCGAATCAATCCAAAGCGATTAACGAGTGGAAGTGGAGAGATGGAGGTCGAAATCGGACCAGGGACAGATTGTGAACTGAGTGATGTTTGGGAATAGCAATAGAAACTCTTTCAGGCCCAAGTACGCTCCAAATACTGTCACTGTCTTCCACAATCCCGAAATTTCATGCCGCCGCCACTGTCTCAGACTTGACCTGCTCCTCCCCAAAAGCTCCCTCAATGGGCACGATATAATTCTTGAACTTCTTCGTAGGCACATTGTGGCTGAAGAGCCAATCTTGTTCTTCATAAGTGCGCCCTTTTGTCTATTCGATGTTAGCACTCACGCCAATCGGACTGAGACACGGAGTTGTAGTGCTCACCTCGGGCAACCGAAAATAGCTCCAAATCAAGGAAAAGACCGAAACACCCGCAAACAGGAACTCCATCTTCGCTCCTGCATTGATGGCACCAGGGTTGAGAAGGTAAGGACCAAGAATCGTTAGAATGAGATAAGTCGCACCATTGAAAGTGGCAGTCAGCGACAACGTCTTAGCCCTGAGTTTTGTCGACGGCGTATCCGATGAGATGATGAATCCAAGCGGACCAACCGTTAGAGCATAAACAAGTTGCATCGAGATCAACATTCCAGATTGAGCCCAAGCATAGCTGTGATTAGATTTGTAGCTCGGAGCGAAGCACATCAGTGCAACAGGCCACAGTATTATTTGAGCATAGCAAAGACTGAAAAGCCAGCATGTCCGTCGACCGAACCACGTAAGTGGAAATACGCAGAGAAGAGATCCGACGAGATTCATGCCCATAAGACCAATGCTCATGTTAAAAGCATTCTCTGTACTCAGTCCAACCTGTTCGAAAAGGTATGCTGCGAAGCCGACAGGGTTGCCGGAGAAATTTTGGATTATGAACAGCATTGAGCAGATTTCAAGTCGTCGTCGATTGCCGTTTCTGGTTGAGAAGCAGTCTCGGTAGGTGGCTCCAGTTTCCAGTTCTTGTTCGTATAGGTCTGTGCGGACCATCATGGCAAGTGTATTGTGATTCTGGTCCCACATGTCTGGACTGGTCAAACTATCAAGCGCTTTCTTTGCGTCCTCCAGACGATTCTTGCGTATGAGCCACCAGGGACTTTCCGGGCACCATATCAGGCCGATGAGTAAGATTGTTGGCCACAGCCATTGAATTGCGTAGGGAGTCCGCCAAGCCCAGTCACTGTCCCAATTGACAAAGGCGCGAGTGATTCCAGTTTGCAGGAGTTGGCCGATTACGTACGACAAATTTGCAGTGCCGGTCATGAAGTATCGGAGTCGCAGGGGCAGTACCTCGCTGGCGTAGGCAGGCGCAATCACATGGTAGCCGCCCCAGATAATGCCTTGTAGATACATCGATGCAGTCAAGACGCCAATGTTCGGTGCAAAGACTTGCATGAACACTAGACCGGACGTGACCAATAGGTACAGCATCAGTGTCTTTCTGCGGCCTAAACGGTCCATAGGTATAGCGCAGGCCCACGCTCCGATGACTTGTCCAACGATGGCACCCATGCCCATGGCAACTTGCCATTCCGTCGGGACTTGATATCCGTGATCTTTCAGCACTTCGCCGAAACGCCTTTGGAAAGCGGGAAGAGCGAAGAAATTGCCTGTAATTTCGATATCGTATGCTCTCATGACAACGCACAGCGAGACGAACATTGACCAAGCTGACGCTTTCCAGTATTTGCGCAATGCTTCCATCAGTGGCATTTCATGTTCCAGAAGCGTTCCCTCTGCTGCTCTCCGAGCGTCAACTGTACCAATCTTCTGTAGATCATCGGCATCGTGGGTGTCTTCCTCTGCTGTTTCCACAAAATGGACTTGAGATTTCTCCTTGGATGTGTCAAGGCCTGATGGCCCCTCATGTGGAACTTGGGTCTCCATAGTGGCCAACGCGGCGGTGTCCAGGGTGATGAAAAGAGCTGCAGCTGCCACGCATGGCGGATACCTGCATTTATTCAATCATCAGTATACTTTGACCGTTCTGCGGAGAACCCCAGTATCGGCTGAATAGCAATCTTCTCTATTTTAGGCGGACTGAAGTCGATTCGGTACTTCATTAAGTTCATTCATCGCCTGATCCTTGCTACAACCCGAGTTTATTCTGTGCTCAAAACGGCAAAAATGGATATAGTGCACGGCTCAGTCAGCCGCGGCCGCAATCCTCCTCGTCTCTTCGATCCTCCTCAGCCAGTCCAGGACAAGTGCCTCAAAGACCTTCCTATCGCTTTCGTCAACGGGTAGTGCATGATCAGCCCGGTCAAGCACCGCAAAAGACGCCCGAGGGTAACATTTGAGGAGGGTCCAAGCATCACGATATCCTGTCACACCATCTTGTCTTCCCGTGACAATCAAAGCCGGCTTGTCAAAAATCGACTTCTCATCATGTAGTTTTGCCGTCAACGTACTTATTCAAGTCATCTCGAATGACGTCTATAGCCGTAGATTCTGAAGCCTCAACAGCAGGGAGTACATCCCTCTATCAGCCTCTTCTTGAACGCATTGATGTATTCGGGTGTCTGGACAGCTATGTTGCCAAGATGTTGCCGCTCAGCGGTCGGGAGAGAAGCCAGAACTTTGGGGTCCGCAATGGCCGGAACGAACGGATCAAGATCTCGCTTCTCGTTGGCAGGCTCTACGAGTGGTACTCTAAGCAGCAAGCCTTCGACATGATTCTCGTACTTGTACGCCAAAGCACGAGCAAAGTATGCTCCACAAGAAGATCCGGCCAGGATAAACTTGGAGGGCAGAATGTGGTCTTCGATGAATGACTCAACGCTTGCCAGCATCGAATCCAGATCTTTGGCCTGACCGATTGGCGTCTGGCCCATGCCTGGTAGGTCAATGTAGATTCTTCGGTATTGGCTGGTTTGCTTGCTGAAGATTGGTTCGAGGTCGTGCGTCTCGACTGCGCCGGAAATGGTCCATCCGTGGATTACGAGAATGGGAAGACCTTCGCCATGTTCACGAAAGGCGAGACCATGGACCGCTGTCATGGCGAGAGGTTGAAGCTGAGAAGGCAGGAGCTCTGCCAAGAAGTTTTCTTGAATGCCGGTGGTTGGCGCTAGTGATCCAGGCTTTGGAATCCTCCTAAGCCATTTGCCCGTCAAGCTCAGAATGGGATTCTCACAGGAGTAGACGGTATTAGTATGTGCAAGAGCACTGATGACAGAACTTGTCTTGTTCTTTTCGTAGTATATCTGCGATAGACCGACCGAGAAACACCTCGCTAAAAACATCATCATTCATGGGTATCTTCAATATGACAGCTGCCGGTCCCATGTCCAGTCTCAGCAATCCATGCCGTTTCCGCCATATCAATACGCCGTCGCTATGCTGTGGTATGCGAATAAAAATGTGGTCGGAGCCATCTTCGGCTTACTCTTCCAATTCGCCTTCTTCACTGACTTCTCCATCTGACTGCGCTGGTTGCGGCTGCGGCTTCGATGGTGGCTGCTCAGCAGTCGCTTTGACATCCAGCGCTGCCTGCTCATTGCCGTTCTGCACCCGCAATGCCTCTTCTTGCTCCTTCAGGCCCTCGACTTCTCCGCCACCAGCTGGCGCATGTGGCACTGGCACAACAACGCTGTTCTCAGAGTGTTCCGCCGCCTTGTCATCATTGTCGGTGTGGCCTGCATCATGTCGAGGTCGTTTGTTCTCTTTATCGCCAGAGAGGGAATCGCCGTTCGGTTGACTCTCAGCACGTCCACGCTTAGTGCCGATGCTGCTTGCGTTACTGGCGCGTCTCTCGCTGCCTGGGTACGGTGATACTAGTCCAGAGCCATTTTCTCTGCCCCGCGTCTTTTCCCAACTATCGCTGGCACCATCCACTGCTGGTGTGAGCAGTCCCGCATAGATGGAGTCATTGCCTTCAGAACCGCCGCTTGCTGTGATGCCATTGATCTTGTGTGTCGATGGGTCATAGTTCGAGAGGATGAATTCAACAGCTCTTCGAATGTCTCGCGTGCGCACGTGCTGAGACTCCCACCAGGGCCGGCCTTTTGAGTCGTCAGGTAGAGTCATGTCGCATTGCTTGCAAGCAGCGTAAAGGCCGGTGACGGCGATCACTCTGCTGCTGACCAGGAGGCAGAGCTGTGTATTGTTGCTGTCCGTGACGAAGCCCCACGCAGCGTTGCGGAGACGCTTATTGTGCTCTACTCCGTAATACTTCAGCATCTCGAACAGCTGTCTGTGTGGCGACTCCACGGTCAAGTCGAAGCACAGCGTCTCCAACATGTGGTCTTCATTGTGTAAGATCAGGTCCCGCCATTTCCAAAAGTCCTTGCTCTGCTCGTCAACGACCAAGTTCGGATTCTTTTGCGCCACTCGACAAAATGCCAAAACAAGCTCCTTCATCTTGCGACAGCTCTCTTCCACTTTTGTCGCCAGAAAGAGCGCAGTTGCTGCTGCTTGGAAATGATGGAGCTTCGGGATGCCATTGCGCTCTCGCTTCAAGCTGGCGCGCATGAGAAAGCGCTGAAAGAATATCGATGCGGTGCTTAGTGTCAATTGTGGAAGCTTAAGCATTATGCCAACCTGTACAATGAAGTTGATGCCTTTCACGCGCTTGTCACGCTCTTCGTCAACCGACATGCCATCTTGTATAGAAGGTGTGTTCGCGAGCTCTTCGTCGGTGAAGATCCATTGCGCTTCGGCCTCTTGGAGTACTGCATTGGGACTTTTCGGTCGTTGTCGCGTCGCAGGATGTGTCGAAGGCAAATGATTGGTGTTGGAGGGCGGCGGCATGGCCGCGAGCGCTCAGCGTCGTACGCGCGCGCAGTCTTGGAGTCGTGTCAGACACGCGTTAGATGTATGCTATTCGTGAGCGATCGAAGATGCAGGATCGCATGGGTGATGTCCGCGGCGTGGTGCTGGTAGGCTTCACTTCAATCGCTCACGGCACTCGGAAGCGGTGGAAAGTCCAGTGTAGACTCCGGTGGTGCATCTGTCACAGATATTTTGCGATTCAAAGCCCAGTAAAGGTGAACTAACTCGTGTTCCAATTCCTGTACAGAATTGCAGAAGACCGCGACGGCCGAAAGGTCGCTGGATATCACACATGCAAGGCCTCGAAAGCTTGGCGCGGGCTGAGGCTTTCGATCTTTGTCGCCTTTGACACTTCTCTCCAGATCTGCCTCCGTACATTTTCCCACTTGAGTCGTACTTCGTAAGTTCGTAACCTTCAAACTCTACCGCCGCTACAGTCGCAGTCATGCCTTCAGGTCAAGGAAGTAGGTGCCTTTCGAAACCCTTCGCCGAACCCTGCGAAGTCAGCTACCGAAACGCAGACATGTGCTAATCGCGCTATGACTGAGAAGCCGGTACCAACCCGATCCACAATAAGAAGCCCAAGAAGAAGGTAACTGAGGAGGATGAGGACGATAAGGCGTTCAAGGCCAAGCAGGCAGCTGGTGGGTGGCTGAGATACTGAAGGTGGAGTCAGGCATTTCCTGACATTTTGCTTCTAGACAAGAAGGCACGAGAGGAGATGGCCAAGAAGGCCGGTGGAAAGGGACCTTTGAACACTGGGTCGCAGGGAATCAAGAAGAGCGGGAAGAAATAAGTCGGCTTCTGACAAGTTGGGGAGATGCATGGAGAGGATGAGATACGACGAGTCCATGGGACACGACATGATGCGTACGGCAGAAGGCTCAGGCATAGTACGGGCGTTTAGGGAGAGATACCATTGAAAAGTTCTGGTTGCGTGAAGTTCTGTTCCGGCGTTTGCTATTCGTTCTAACTACGCACAGCCGATTTATCTTTCAGCCCAAGGTGACCTGCCTCCATGGCAGCTTGTTGTGGAAGTTGCTTGATTTGCTGGAGCCTCGCCCTCGCAGCAGGAAGAATGGGATAGACGGAACGTCTTCAAGGACCAGGGCAGAAAGCTGCGGTAGCGGCAAAATCAGCAGAGAGGTTGGAAGGAGCAAGAATGAGAATTTCGCGCGGAGAACACAACGAAACGAAGTCTCCCAATTCGCGGAGTGACGGTAGTGATGTTCTAGGGGCCGAAGAAGGCAAAGAATGCCGCGGAATGGTCTTCGAAGACTGGTTATGAGATGCCAATTTTCTCCAGCTGACCGTGCCGCGTCGAAGGCCAACAGCTGGAAAGCAGCGCCATTGTTTTCCGGCGACTCTATGATCAAACTGAGGCTATCCGAAGGGGACGTTAGCAGCGAAGCGCGAGGCCACGACATGATGGCCATGTCGTGCTGAACACGCCGCCGCCACCGGTGACGAGCTTCCACGTCGCCGCAAATGCGCGCAATGCATCGCAATAACGGCAGAATCACCGCCTCTCTTCTCCAAGTAGCTGCCAACAGCAACAACATTGATGAAAAGTAAAAGTTTGGAGGCCAGCAAAAATTGCCCCGCTGCCGCCACCGAAGCGACAACACGGCACTCGAGAACCACGCTGTGCAATGCAGTCTCGAATACCAGGTACCACCGATTCATGAGCCGGTATACCGCGAGAAGGTCTAAGAAGATGTTAGTCAGATGCAAAAGTGTAGGGGTGGAGTTGGGGGATAGTTACAAGTATGAGAAAGAAAAGTTGTAGGTGGAAGCGCGAAGTTTTATGCTGTCGAAAGAAGCTTGGACCATGGCGAAGTTCTGAGCATGGGCGTGACCAGGAATTTCGTGAGGGAGGCGCGTCGAAGTGAAGGGAAGTGAAGACACCGACTCCAATTTCAGCATTCTGTCATCACCTTGCGAGGGTCGACGTCGTTCGCATAAGGCACGGCCAAGTGAGGTTTGAGGCTGAACTGGCGAGCATCCCGGTACTTAAGTTGAGTGATGAGTGAAAGAGCGGTGCAGGCGAAATGAGCACCGCATACGTTGGGTAAGAGCTCAATTCCACAGCACCGCATGAGAACAAGTTGTTGAAGAAGCCTGAAGTGCTTCTCGTAGCGGATCGCATCGCGCCTACTTCCACAGAACGAGGTCTCGTGAGCGTTCGAACGCAAGAGAGGTGGCCGTAGTCTTGGGGGCCCGCACGAGTCGTTGCTCATACCACAAGGTGAAACATCTCCACCATGCCTTCCTGGACTGCGATTGAAGTTATATCTGATGTCAGTAGAGGAGACATAAGCACTGCTGCATCTGCCAGGCCTGAAGGGCCAAGACAAAAGCTCTCGCTGAGCGTGACCCGAATCGATCACTAACATCGCAGAAGGACCCGAGCGAGAAGTCAAAGCAGAAGAAGTCTGCCAAAGGGTCACTTCGAAAGTCGATCTTTCTCGGAACAACATGAATATATCTGCATGCCAATACCTCAGTGGGCGCAAGACGGACAGGATGACGATCACGAGGCGGCGTATCAGGGCAGCGAAGAGGTTGCAGGAGAGTCAAGTTCTGCTTTTCCAGACTACGAGTGGACAGCGATGCGTGAGCTTACTGAGTTGCTGGAGAAATACAATCGCCTAGCTTCATGCTGCGATCCACGTGAGCAGTGTGCGACTCACCGTCACGGAGCTGTCTCTGACCTGTGAAGACAATTTCGATTTATGCATTGCCGACCATAACTTTGGCTACGGTATAGCCGAATTGCTTGAAAACCTCGTTCGTCACACTCTCGTAATCCGCATCGCTCGCCACTGACACTGAGTAGCTCAAGTCATGTATGACTCCAATGAGTAGAAGTCCAAATGTCCACCAAATGTGGGCCAACATCGCGACTCTTGGCCATTTTCTGAACAGCGGAGTCCACGAAAGCGCCTGGCTGGATAGCGAGGATAGAGCACGAGTCGAAAGCTTGTGTGGTGTCATCGGGTGTGCCATTTTGACCGCGCTCAACCACCTTGACAGAATCGGACAGCTGGCCTACGACTCTGCGTTTCAAGATCTTGGGCTTATCATGGCACTTTACATTCGATTCTCACACGATGCGTCTTCGACTGTGTTCAACGAAAATGGCCAGGATGTCAATTGGCAAGATATGATATTAGCATACGCCTACAAAGCCGACATCGATCTCAGTAATCAAGGTGTGGCAGGCGTAGGAGATGCATTAGACCCGCGAAACAGAGATGTCGATCTCCTCGACTGCAACGTCACTGCTTCGAGGTGGGCTTGGTCCAAAGTCGTAGGTCATGAACAACCACAAGAAGCATCTCTCGGCTGACCATGACCTAGCTTGCCGATTATCGCGAAACGCACGGCGCTGGCGGAGCAATCGGGGGTAGTCGACGCAACATCCTCAGCTGGAGTAGAGAGCAGCGGGCGCAGTATCACCATGAGAGAAGGGATCCCATGCATCGATTCAAGTCTAAAGAGATGACTGGCACGAAGCTCGTCGTTCCGGATTGCATTCGTGAGCGCGACGAAGAGGATACGAGCTTCGTGAAGGATGACGATAGTGAGCTGTTTTCTCAAATGGAGAAGCTGAAGATTGAAGGAGATTGAGGTAACGGGATGCCGGCACGCCGTTGGAAGCATAGATCCTCGTTCTGCCTCCAAAAACTGCGGTTACGATCGACCCACCAGAGATAGATGGTGATGACATTGGTGCGGTGCTCGAGGTGGACGCTATATCGCTCAGGAGTGTTGTACTTATACCCGAAGTTGGAGTGCCTGGGCTTTGTGTAGATACACTCGACGAGAATCCCAGGCCCGATGCAGAAGATGACGGAGGCGGCAAGGGTATGGACGTGGATGGCATCGTCTGTGGTGGCTGCTGCAATTTCAGCTCCACGCAGTATTTCAAGTCGACTATGAAGGCTTTATTTGTATCAATTTCAGTCGTAGACAGCGTTGCAGAGCTTCTCAATGAACAGCTCTGGAGAAGTGCATCAAATGCAAACGCGATACAGGTACTGTCTGCTGAGCAAAAGGCAACGCAGTCTTCTAGCGTGGGTCGGGAGCGAATCTCGTTTCCTTGAAGACTCTGACCACATAGAATCAAATAGCTAGTGATGGGGGCAGCAGGTGAACAGAGGCCAGAGGTCGCAAAAACAGTTCCATTGGACCTTGGACACGAGACACGTATACCGTTGTCACTCATGCAAGTTGCGCTGCTCGTGGAGGACGGCACTCGTGCGAGATATCGATTGTTAATTGTGGGTCGTGGTCAAGCTTGTCTCGGTAGGTCCGGTCGATGCATATGATGAGCCGATACTGTTCGCATTCGAAGAGGTCACGGAGCTGAAGGTGAATGGCACTGTTATCCCATTCGTAGATGTCCATCCATAGGAGAGAAATGAAACACTGGATCTCGGAACACCGCAAGTCGAGTACGCTGTCTTCGTAATGACAGCTTGCTGTGCTTGTGATACACTGCCGAGGCTCAAAACAATGCAGGCGATCAAGATGCCCATCCTATCGATGTCTGCTGTCGACAGTGAGGTTTCTCACCGCAAGTCAAGCGAAAGCTAGCCAATACCTCGATGCCTTGCAAAGTAGATTTCGCGCATATGGTGAACTGAGCCACTACATTCCCGCTGAGTTCTGGAATGTAGGTACATCTAGAGCGTGAATGCCAAGGCAACTTCACGCCATCCTTGAAACTTCAAGACTGAGGAATTCCGGTCTCCATTGAGGGCTGGTGAAGTCTCAAGGCGAGCTCTCGGTCGCCACAAAACACAAAGCATCAAAGTCCTCCCCCAGTGCCCTCGAATGGAAAACTGCGGTGTCAAAATGCTCCCATCCCAACTCCTCATACAGTCTCGTAGCACCTTCGTGCTTCGCAAGCACCTAAAGCACTAATCTCACACCATTTGCCCTTCCCCATTGCATTGCCTGACTGACAAGCTGTTTCGCAAGTCCTACTCCACGGCTATCAGGATCAACAAACAATCGTCCGAGCACGGCGACTTCGTCATCAGGAGACTTCTTTCGTCAAGCCACGATAGCGAGATTATCCTCAACGTCTGCGCTGCATACGGAGACTTGTGCGATGGCTTGGTGATTCGATTCGGCGACCCAGGTGTGCAAGATTGAATCGCTATCAAGGAATTGCTTGCGGTCTTCTGCACTGGTGATGCCAGTGGGGTACTCGTCCTTCTCGTAGACTCGTCCGAGACAGGACATAAGTTGTGCAACGTCCTGGTCTATTCGTCGTCGGATCAAGACGTGTGGTCGGATGCCGGGAGACCAGGTACCTGGCATGCGTTGCATTATGTAGTCTGCTGGGCTTATACAGATTCTGAAAATCAGTCAACAAGCTTCACTAGAAGGCGAATTTGATTTTGAACGATGGAAGACTTCCACAAGAGAAGTCGCGCCCTACAGATTGCCGTACTGAGCTTGCCCTGAGCCTCAAGTCCTATCGCAGGATCGCCGCAGTTAGAAGAATGGCATCAAAATTCTGAAAAGCACATAGCAGTGAGGTCAGCTCGTTCTAGAGGTGTGCTTTGATGATGCAAATTGATAAAATACATAGTAAAGTACAGCAAGAAGTGAAGTCCTCCCAAAACCCTGGTCCGTGACCCTCCTCCGAACCTCCTTCCGAGCCGATACTTTCACATGCACTTTAGACACCACAAGACAATGCGCCTACGATAGCACGACCTCTCCGAGCCATATTACGACGCCCAAATGGCCTTCAAAACCCTCAAGCCCCTCGAAATAGCCACAAACCGCTTCGCAGTCCTCTCAACCTACCGCCACCTCCTCCGCGCAACAAGAATAGCATTCAACGGTAATAACACCTTCTCTCCTCTCCCATCCCTCTCCATCCCACTAACCTTGAAATTTTTTTCCAGGCGACATCCCAACCCTGTCAGCATCCCGCCAATTCGCGCGATCCGAATTCCACAAAAACAAATCCCTAAAACCCGATTCGACCGAAGCAGCCCAAGGAGTCGAACACGCTCAAGGCGTAACACAAATTCTACGAGAAAATCTAGTCCAAGGGAAAAATATGGGGAATGAGAAATATAAGTTGAATATACATGAGTTTACGCAGAGATTGGATAATGAGACTGCGACGACTTTGAAAGGAACGAGGAAGAGCTGGAAAGATGTGAAGCGGGATTCTTTATTGGGCGAGGAGGAGGTTAGGTTGTGTGGGGAGAGGTAAGATGATTGATATGCATGAAATTAGATGAGGGTTAGAATGGACAGACTTGTGGAGTTGATGCTGCGATGCTGAAGGCAGGAAGTGGTTGCAAGAGATGCTTCTCCGAGGATTTCAGCGAGCTGCGGAGACATGGGGGATCGCTCATGGAAAGAACTGCCTACGTGGGTCTTGGGATCATGGCTGCGGGACTGAGCAAAAGATTCAAGGCTGGATGGTGCGAGGAACAGGATAGACAGTGCTGGAACCTCCCTTCGAACGTCGCCAGATTTCTCGGAAGAGAAGCGCAAGATGAGGTACTGCAAAAAAGCGAATGCTGCTGCTATTGCAGAGAATAAATTATGGGCTCATGACTCCGACGGAGGGAGCTCAATTTGTACATTACGTGGAAACGACAAATGTTTTCTACAGGACCTTCTGGGTCGAACGCCATGCTCACATGCAACCAAATAGTCCGCGCAAAAGTCCGAACAAGAACCCACAACTACTTCCCTCCTACCGTCTAGTGCACACCGTTGGTCTTCGCGGCTGGTTTTCGACCGATCATCATGTACATTGGCGTGAACAGCTTCTCCTTGCCACCAGCGACAAGGCAGTCACCAGCGACAGCAAGCGAGTTGCCGGTCTTCTGGGTACCCTTTGGTGCAACACCAATCACCTCCAACACACCCATGAAGTTGTGTGCCAAGCTGCGACCAAGCTTGGTCATGCGGAAAAGAGTTGGGAAGTCCCAAATGCTCTGCATGTACTTCAGGTCCCCAGATAGAGGATAGTACCATGGCAGCTCGTCTGGTCGGTCTGCGAGGTCCTCGTTCAATTCCAGCTCGAATCCTGCAGCCTTCATAGCATCAAGAGCAACCTCGATCTTCTCCATGTTCGCGATGCCGTCTCCTTGCTCAATACCCAATCTGATCTCGCGGTGGTATGGGTTGTCGTTGTCGTACTTGTCGGTCATGAGCCACTCGTATACACCAAAGACTCCACCTGGCTTCAGGACGCGGAAGATCTCAGAGTAGATGCCCTCGAGGCTGGGTGCGTGGACGGTAGCCTCGATGGCGTAGACTGCATCGAATGAGTTGTCTGGGAAAGACATTTGCATGAAGTCGCCCTTGACATAGTTCAGCTTATGCGAAAGACCCTCCTTCTTAGCATATTGTGTCGCGCGCTCAATCTGGTAGTCATTGTTGTTCAATCCGACAATGTTAACACCAGAGAACTTGCAAATCTCGCGTGCTGGGCCACCAACACCACATCCAACATCGAGAACGCGCTGGTTCTCTTGCAGGCCCATGCGAAGTGCGAGGTAGTGCTCGTGTCGCGCAATTGCTTGTCTGAAGGGCTCGCCCTTGGAGAATCTACAGAAGTGAAAGGATTGCGACCAACCATATTCGTAGAGATCGGTGGCGAGGTTGTAGTAGTGTCGAGTGAGGGTAGCGTATTCGTCTCTTCGTGCTTTGCGGGTTTCTTCTGTTTCTTCGCCCGCGGTCTTGTTGTCCCAATGCTTGAAGTAGGAGTCCACGGCGGCTTGTTGGGCTTCGTGGTTCTTGCCTAGATAGTTCCACAGACCACCTCGACCTTCACCAGTCTTGCCGTGCATTGCTTGCTTGAAGGCAGCATCACGCTCCTTGTCCTCCTTTTCGAGTTGTGCCGCGGAAGGCATTGTGGGCGGTGTGTGATGTTTGTATCTAGGATTGGTTTGCTCTCGGGGTAAATGGGATCAAATCGATCAATTGAGCATGAAGTGATGCAATTGAGGTCGAAGGTCTGTGACAAGCTGAGAGTGTTGTAGTAATCTCCAATTTACCATTCGCCTCGTACGACTTGAATGTTGAGGCGATCGAACGACTTTTGATTCTTAGCGTATGCAGGTACTGCCAACCCCTGCTCCTCCACACTCTGTCTCAAAAGAAGAAGGCGCGAAGCGAATTCTTGGGCGTGTCAGTGCTTCGCTCAGATTTTGATCCGATCCGATGTCATGTGCTAGCGCTTTCTCTTGCTCACAAATTCAGAACATCGACAGTAGCGGCCATAGCGTAAGACACCTTCTCCTACGACTTCCTTTCTATCGTCTCGACTGGTATCGAGAATACCACACCTCACCACTGACTGCAAGAAGGCGCAAAAATGCCGCCACAAATCAAGCAGGACTTGAACAGATCGGGGTGGGAGACGACAGATCTTCCTTCGGTCTGCGAGCGATGTCTTAGCGATAACCCATACGTCCAGATGCTGAAGGAGGACTACGGCGCAGAATGTAAGCTGTGTACACGACCATTCACAGTTTTCAAGTGGAAAGCCGACAGGACATCTCGCCAGAAGAAGACCAATATCTGCTTAACATGCGCGCGACTGAAGAACTGCTGCCAGCACTGTATGCTGGATCTTTCATTCGGCCTGCCAATCACGATTCGAGATGCTGCACTCAAAATGGTTGCGCCTGGTCCGCAATCAGAAATCAATCGAGAATATTTTGCACAAAACAACGAGCGCGAGATCGAGGAAGGCAGAGGGTTGGAGGGGTATGAGAAGACTGATGAGAAGGCGAGAGATCTGCTGAGAAGGCTTGCGCAAAGTGAACCATACTACAAGAAGCAGAGGCGGCTGGAATTGGAAGAAGCAGAAGGGTCTGGTTCTGGACAGAAATTGTTAGAAGGTGGAGAAGGTGGACACACACCAGGGCCGATCCGGACGACGGATTCGAGGGGAAAGTCGTCGTACGGCTCATCGTATGGACCACCAAGAGGCGGCGCAGCGGCTGGCAGAGGCGGACGCGGAGGATCAAGAGGTGGAAAGGGCTTCCCCTCATCTGCTGCACTTCCGCCTAAACAAGAAGATATTCGACCGCCGGCTGATAAGAACATCACATCCCTTTTCGTCACTGGTGTTGAGGACGACCTGCCCGAGCACGCGATCCGAGAACACTTTACACAATTTGGTGCCTTGCGCAGCTTAGTCTGCTCGCACCGGTCTCATTGCGCCTTCGTCAACTATATGGAGAGGGCAGGCGCGGAGAAGGCGGCAGAATCTTGTCAAGGAAGAGCGCTTGTCAAAGGAGTGCCGTTGAGAGTGCAGTGGGGCAAACCGAAGCCTCTTGACAACATGGATCGCGAGCAGCGCATGGAGAACGCAAGGGCTGGCAGGGCGACCCAAGCAGCAACGAAGGCGATCGGAGGGTCAGGGCAGAGGAAGCAAATTGAGGCTGGCGCAGTTGGTGCAGCCAACGTCGATCTGGATAGCTTGGCAGCTGTCGCACCTCCGCCTGGCCAAGGTGATGTTGAGTATGCTGCAATGGCAGGGGAGTGAAACGCGGGCTCTGTGCCTCTCAGTATATGGCTGTCGTGTTGTGTTAGCGAGGCGTCGGGCGCAGAAGCATGAGCATGAGCATAGAATTTGGTATTTTGAGGCCGGGATTGCTGCCTCTAGACCTCTTCAGTTAACAAGGACCAACATGGCATTCTCGGCTTTCGGCTGTCATATTCGCTGGTTCCTATCGTATTTGCGCAATCTGCGGAATGGTTAGGGCGCAAGGATTTATCAAAGATTCCATATTGGTCTGTACCCCGATACGGCTGCTGCGATTCCAGCCCCCTGCCACATCGAGACAAACATTGCTAATTCAATTATCATTCTTAGCTCAACAGCACCAAGCAAACATAAGTCGCTGATGAAGAGCTTCACGGTTCAATGAACGGATCCGAGAGTCTGAAGTGAAGTGAAAGGACTTGGATCGGTTCATGGATGATGTGGAGGTTACTGTTGAGTTGAGATAAGGGCGATTGTCATTTTTGTATAACATATGCTTGCTTGGTTCGGATATTGATTTCCTGTACGGTTACGATGTCGTAGGCGAATTTCCTCAATGATTATTAGTTTTTGGAGATGCCAAGCCATGAGTTTTTTTTGTTTTTGGAAACCTGTCATCATTTAACTTTCAGTCATAGATGTTCATCGAGAGTCGATCCTCCACATCTACTCAAAGAAATTTCTCCTTCCCCAGCCACTCCACAACCGTCTGCGCAACCTCCTCGGGCTTCTCATAAGGACACCAATGTCCCGAATGCAATTCCTTCACGGTGAGCAACTCATCTGTAACAGCACCAGCCTGCTTGGCCATCTCAATGAAACCCGTCAAACAAACCGCATCACCATCACACCCAATGAATAGATACGGAGTCGTAACTTTCCAATCCTCTGCACTCTGACTCAAAGCTTTCTCGGTAGGAGCATGATGACCTTCCTTCATAGCTCGATACCAAGCACATTGAGAAGTCATACCTTCAGGCTTCTTCTCGTTGATCCAGGATTCTTTCAAAGCGGAGTTTTTCGCGTATTCTTTTAATGGCATGTCTGTGCGGCCGGAAGATATGAATTTTCGTATCTCGCCGGGAGAGCAGAAGAGCTGGAGCATCCAATTTTGATCGGAGTCGCCGTGGCAGGCGTACCAGACGGATTCGAGGTTGGGGTCCATGACTTTTCCGACTTCCGGGTCGGCGAAGAGTTCCCAGTAGGCGTAGATTGGGTAGCCGACTGCTTGGGTGGTTTGAGCGTTCATTGCGTCGAGGTCGAAGGGTTCGGAGCGTGGGGGCATGTATGAAACGTTTAGTGTGATGAGGCCGGCCATTTTGGACTTGTTGAGCATGTACAGGCGTTGGGCGAAGTAGGAGCCCCAGTCGTGACCCATGGGAATGATATTGTCTTCGATTCCTTCTGCTTTCAGAATCTCCATCATATCGTCAACCATGAGCTGGATTTGGAAAGCAGCTGGATCTGTCGGCTTCGATGATCCTCCGGATCCAAGCAGATCTGGAGCGACCAGTCTGCATTTCGTTTGCAGCAATTGTGGAATGACGAATTGCCAAAGCTCTGCGCTATCAGGCCAGCCATGACAGAGAACAATGGTCGGCTTGCTCGAATCTGCTGTGGAAGCTGGAGAGACGAAATAGCGGTAATGGAGAGCGCGAGAAGTATCGATCTGTTTCTTCTCGAGTCGGTCCATGTTGCGTTGTTTTGGTGTTTTGCAAGCGGTTTGTCTGGTGTCAGAGGTGCTGAAAGTCAGTTGGCCTGTAGAGGCAGGTTACAGGTGCAGGAATGGATGGTGCTATATGAGACGACGAATGAAGAGCGGTTTAATTCGGGTGTTCGACTCAGCGCGAGCTACTCTTGCGTTCAGGAGTGGACTTGCGCCTCACGAGAGTGTGGGCAGCTCATCTTGACACCAAAGCCTGCTGGTGCAACTGCAGAGCCGAGTTCAAACGAAGTGGGGTCACTGATTAGGTAGCAGAGCTTTAACGAGACGACAGGTGTTGATTATGCTGCAAACTGCATGCCATAGACAAATGCAAGAAGCTGCATACAGAAAGGCTGAGTTGCAGATGCAGAACGCACCGCTCACAAGAATCGGTGTAAGTATATCAACCTATACACCGCACAAGAATGGCACTCGCGATCGACTCTTTGAGATGCCGAGCTGTCTTCTCTGCCTCGGCAGTTGATTGGACAATCTTGTACTGCAAGGCACCAATATGTCCCGCCTTCCTTCAATGATGATCGTTGGCAGTGCCTTCCTTCTCCCCTTCGGTAGCTGCAGCGTGAGTGCCTCTGTATCGATACTACATAGGCATTCTCTGAGAGCCTCACCCTTCCATAACTCCAGCCATTTCCTCACTGTCTTCATCCACCATCCACCGTCCCCTGCACGGCGCACAGAGTTTCCCAATGATCCTCATCCCAGTTGGCAGTATCGAAAATCCAGGCACCCCGCAGGCCTCACCCAAGTCCCGCGTGTGAATGTGCACTCTTTCGGCGTCGTCGATACTGCGCTACTGCAGGTGTCACAGCACGCAGCACACACAAGAGCCGCGACAGGTGCCCAGCTGCCCAGCTGCCGCGCACTGTAGTTGATGCCGTGTCGGGTAGCACAGCACTCGGAAGCATCAGAAGAAGAAGAAATGCACGCCGCCGCCACAGCAGCAGCACAGCAACCGCAACCGCAACCGCAACCGCAGCCCGACTCCTTCGTGCTCCACCGCCCGCGTCACCATCTCTCGCTGACGAAAGCCACCAACATCCCTGCACCACCTGACTCGCCTCCACGGTCGATCAGAGAACGGCGTCAATCGAGACCTCCTACCTCACGCGGAGGCCCTTTGACATCACATCCGACCAACGACTCATTGCCCACGCCCACCATTATGAATATCCCAGGCGCATTTCCACCGAGTCCTACCCACAGCAACCGTCTCAAGCATTCGACAGACACCAACAACACCTCCAGCAACAGAGACCATATGCCACAGTCACCCACATCTCCCACTTCAGACACCAACATGCAGTCATCGCCATCGCCACGTAGACCGCCCGCTGTGCGACGCCTGTTCAGTCTCACCAGCTTGCGCCAGTCCTTTAGCAGCTCGCGCACTTCCTTCAGCTTAAACCAGAATCAGCGCCCCGACACGTCTCATGGCAGCTTCATGCAGCGCGCCGAGTCGCCGTCCATCATGTCGACGAGAGCATCCACAGCGCAAGCACCTTCCTTCCTCTCGTCGAGTAAGAACCGACCAGGAACTTCGGCGAGTCTCCGTAAGAAGCGGTCCAGCAACTGGTTCAAGCGTACGAGCGGCTTCTTCACCAACACCGACGACCTCGATGTCCTGAGCGAAGATGGTCCAGAGCACAAGCGCTTCAAGGACGCCCATTCTTTACCCGTCTTGCCAGAGATAAGCACTCTGAGCGGCGGAGAGCTGGATGGCGGCAACATTGGCTGGGACGAGCATCTCTTTGAGAGGTCCAATGCTTTCTAGCAGAAGCTGCATCGGCATGACGAATCACTACTTCAGCGGGAATGGAATAGAAGCAATGATACAATTGCTTTGTATTATGATTGATGTTCGCGTTACACGGATTGATACCACTTCTGAGACGAGAAAGAAAGGTGCGATGGTGGATAGCTGCTGTGCAGTGTGACGCGTAATGATGGGTAAGAGCGTCGCGAGGAGACAACGGCGCATTTGTACCTATGGCACAACATCACACACAGCACAGGAGGAGATACCCCAAAGGCGCTCTAGCCCTTTTTGAATTCATAACATCAAAATATGATGATTACCTTCCGTTTCCCTTTCAATTTTGAAGGACTCACGATGGTGGTGATATTTCGAGCGATGATTATAATGAATGAGGACGCTGATCTATGGAGTAGGTCTGACGCCACGATGAGACTGACCGGCTTAACCATTGAGTTAGGAATGATTGTCGAGATTTGTGAGCGGTGTTTCTGTATTGAAATGCTTAATGGGACGAGGGCCGTCGGCTCGATGGTGCTGTTGCTAATGAGAGCTATGAGAGGATTAGATGGTCTTGTCGCGGACCGAGGGTGTTTCAGAAACCTAGTGGTCAGTCCCTCTTCTGTCTTCGGAGATGTACTCTTTGATTCTGGAAGAACGGCATCTGCGACGTGTGAGCTCTGGGGGGTTCCTTTTTCATTCTTGCTTGAATCGCGAGCTGGAAACCACAGCCTGCCTTCCACTTTCATGTCTTCGTCACGCTAATCATGTGCAAGAGCAGAATCCTCCTCTTATGCTTTTGATGGTCATGGTTGCACCGCTTTCCAAGATGCAAGTCGCTCCATGCCTCACTCGTCAGGCTCCGCCTCGGGATGTCCAACCGGCACAAGCTTACCCACAACAAGATACTTCTCATTAAACCTCTCCTCCCACCCTCTGAGCGCCTCCATCTCTTCCCCACCCAGATCTTCAAGCTTATCCAACGGACCCTTCAAATCCTCCGTAAGCATCTCGACATCAAAACTCCCGCAAGCCAAACCCCGACTCGCATCCCTCCCCGCAAAATTCTGGTACGGACCACCAGGTCCGTAGAAGTTCCGGCCAGCAGTCACATCAAAGATCTTGCCCCGCACAGCCAGGTACACTGGCATATTGTTGGTACCATTATAGGGAAGTAATTGCGGTGGGGTGAAGACTTTGAAAACGGTCGGAGACGGAGCTGCAGGGAGGACGGTGGCAGTTTTCTTTGGTCGGAGGCGGAAATACATGAGGACTAGGAAGAGGGAGAAGAGGATGAGGTTAATGGGGGTCGCGATTTCCATGCTAATTTTGTCAGTGTGGGCCTTGGAGGGAAGGAGGAAGATTGTTTCGTACACGCCGCCGGACGGTGGAGTTTCCCCTGTGGAGTGTTCTGGACTGCTGTTAGCTGTTGCATGTTGTGATGAGGCATTATTTGGGGTATTGCATGAAGGGTTCGCGACAACTTACGGTCTGCCATGGCGGAGGTGTTTGGGGCCTGTTTGATGTTTGATGTATTCGTGAAGAAAGCAGGGCAGTTTTTAACTTGGTCTGACTTTCAGATGGGCCAGCAACGCTCCTAAGCTCCGAGAGCCGATGGGTTTAGTTCTAATATGCAGGGATCGGCGAGTTGATATTCTTTGCTGGTGGAAAGTACAATGATGGTCTGTAGCAAGACCTTGTCCGAGCAGTGGAAGGAGTGAAGGATTTCCATTCACGCTCACTCCAGCAATCTTCTCCAACACAAGCATCGCCCTCCGCCCTCCGGCCCCCGGCACGAGACTCTGAAACGCTAGCGAACTTGGAGCTCGTCGTTGCGCACGTGCCGATAAAGTTCTCGGGAGCTTCCCGTCCAACCGGTTGTAGCCGGCGAGATGCATCCCGTTTCATCTGTCAAGGGCCTGCGAGGTGAAACAGTGCAATCAAAGCCTCAGCCTTCTGCTGCAAACCACCCATTGGTTTGACGTGGCGTTCGTTACTGGCTGCCGCTGTCATGAGCATTATAGAACTGCTGCAACTTGACGTGACCCATACCTTTGATAGGAGGACCGGGCCTTGCGCGTGTTGGAGAACGCACTGCCAGCAAGTACACCCCTACGCGCTGGCTGCCGGGCACGACCAGGACACATCGAAATACCGTCAACAACCACATCCATACTCTCCGCACTCCACTCTCCTCACGTACTGACTCTTGACCATCTTTCATCCCAGACCCACCCCAAGCCAGCTCATCAAGCAAACGACTCGACTTCATGTGACGAGTGGATGCTCGCCGGGATCACGCGTGATCATGTCAGGTCAGCACAAGCATGCCGATAGCATGCCGCAATACTCCATCCAGCAAGATTCCATCCGCTCCACCATTCCACCCTCTCTTGCTCCCTCCGCCTCACTCTACAGTGAAGACGGCTACAGGACTCATCTGCACGAGCTCGACATGCCTCAAGTCGCACCATTGCGACTGCACAAGTCGCAGAAGTCGCAACATGAGCGGGGAAGATTCATTGGAGAGAGCAGCTACCACGCACATACAGATCAGCACATCAACGACCACGGGCCGCAAATTAGACAGTCACGACTGCCAATCTTCAACCAGGTCCGCTCCATTCTTCACAAACCGCCACCACTGCTCACAAATGGAGTCATACATCCTGATGGACCACGAGAGGTCAGGTCAGATGCGAAGAGGCCTCAAGTGGCGAAGCGGCCTTCTCGCAAGTCACTGAGAGGAGCATTTGAAGTGCGCAGACATTCGCCACGAAGAGACCCGAAGCATTCTCCTGACATCTCGCCCATCTCTGTACTTGAGGACGATGAATGGGAGCAGACCATCCCTCCTGGCAGTGACTGGAACATTGCCCTTCACGAACCGTCACCTGTCTCGGCGACATCTGCTGTGCCTACATGGTTCAACGAAGAGAGACATAACGGGCCGATGCAAGTATCCGCCAATGCCGTCTCCAACTCTGAAACACGCGACTTTGCAGAAGCGAGTCCCAGTGCTAGGTTTATTCAGCGAAAACCAGCGGCGCGATCCTCATCTCTCTCCGAAAACATCCCACCGCAGAGACCACCACCAGTGCACAGTCCACCGCCATCGAGAGGAACAGATGTGGGCTCAATCTTGGAAATCGAGTTTCGCAACCAGAAGAGCCACATGAGCTGGACCACCTATGGTACTGGAACACCCATGCGACCATCGTTTGACATGCAGAGCCGACCGTCTGTGGATCGACCCTCCATAGATGCGCCAAGACATATGCGCCGGGATTCCCAAGACAACGAACAGCCGCCCGTGTCGCGTTTCAGCTGGAGCACAGTCAACACAAACATGCCTGGTAACATGCGACCCGAGTCTCCGCCTCCCAGTCCACCACCGCCAGTGCCGCCAAAGTACAAGCCGCCACCAGTGCAGTCAATACTGTCGCGTCACAGGCCTATCCAGCGACTCGAACGTCAGGAGTGGACACCTCAGCCACGCAAATCATCTGCTCCCGACTCGTCCACACCAAAGTCAGCAAGGTCGAAGCTGTCGCTTGCCACCGACCACGCGCGCTCGGTCTCAACCGAGACTGGTACACCCAATTCTGCTAAGAAGCAGCTTCCCCTCCCGCCTGATATGGTGTCACCCATTACACCTCTCAGTCATCTAGACTCGCTGCTGCGCGAGGAGCAAGACAAGCTTCATCAGCGACGAAACATCGAGCACGCTATCGTCGATCTCGAGAAGATCCACAAAGCTAGTCCGATGGAGGTGTCATTTGCTCAGGTGCGCGATGCAAACACCAAGCTGCAGGAGCTGCGAGCCACGCTAGAGGAAATCAAGCTGGAGGAGCGCGATATTGGTATCAAGGTCGCGCGGGCGCGAAGAAAGGAGGGCGATGAGGAGACTGGGCTGTGGATTAGACGTGTTGCAGGTTAGAGGCCTGCTGGTCAGACCGTGATTCCTGGTATCAGCCGGGTGATTCTTGGAAGGGAGATGCCAGCAGATGTACTGTTGGCATGCATTATGATTGTTCAAGCGAGGTGTTTGGTAGGAACGAAAAGGCTGCAGCAGTGTATGAGCGAGCACTCCAGGGGAATGTGCAACATATTTCATGATACGAGGATGATGCAAATTGCATTGACATCACCGCCTAACTTCAACCTGTCTATGCCATCTCATCTCTTGTTGCTCTCCCAGCACCGCATTGACAGCCTCTTCTGCTCTCCCACTCGCGTCAAACGCGTTGTGTCGCGCCGCGTATCGTCTGCAGTGGGCTTGACGAGCTGATGGAATTGGAGGATGAATCTACACAACTCCACAGGCAGTGAACTTACCCACACGTTGGCTGCAGCGTGCAACATATCATAGTCGGCGGACATTAATGGTCAGCGTCGATGTCGATCGATGGTAGAAGTCGCGACGGACCTCGCTGCCGCGTCCGCCGATGCGAGCTTGGACTTTTTCCCCCCGAAAATCATACGATAACCACAAAGTCAGAGCAACAACCACACCATCCAAGGGCAGGCGGCAGCAGGGTCGGAAACATCCAAATTCAAGTCACTCCTTCAACAACAACGCAACCCACTCAACCTCAATAATCATGGCCACAACAATGCCGCCCTTCACCAAACTCTCCTTCCTAATCCTAGGTTTCGCAATCCTCTACGCAATCTACATCGCCCTCGAAGCGAATCTGGAAAACTTCTACATTTTCACCCCCGATCAACTCCACAAAATCTCTCTATCCGCTCTCGAACAACACGGAAACAATACCTCGGCCGTAGTCACCTCGATCGTAACCCAACTCCGAAGCATCGACTCCATCCGTCCATACCTCAGCACGACCGAAGAATGGATGTTTAATAATGCTGGCGGGGCCATGGGGGCAATGTATATCATTCATGCCAGTAAGTTCAAAAAAGAAAAAACGTCGTCACCAAAACCTCGAGAGATTTTCTCTTTTCCTTTAGGGTTTTAATTTTTTTCGCGAGCGCTTGCAGGTATTACAGAATATTTGATCATTTTCGGTACTGCCATTGGAACAGAAGGCCACACGGGCCGGCACACTGCAGATGATTATTTCCATATTCTGAAAGGCGAACAATTGGCCTTCGTTCCGGGACACTTTGATGCGGAAGTTTATCCCGTGGGGAGTGTGCATCATTTGAGGAGGGGGCACGTTAAGCAGTAAGTTCACACGAATCATCACACTCCCGAGAAAGAAAAAGCACCAGAGAGCCTTCTTACTGACATATTCTTCTTTTTTTCCCCTCTCTGTTTAGGTATAAAATGGACTCTTCATGTTTCGCTTTGGAATATGCTCGAGGTTGGATTCCACCTATGCTGGGGTTCGGGTATGCGGATACTTTTAGTAGTACGTTGGATTTTCCTACGTTGTGGACCACCACGAGGGTTACGGGAAGGGAGATGATTGGGAATCTGTTGGTTGGGAAGATTTGATTTGAGAGATTTTGCATTGGGTAGGAGAAAGGGAAAGGTCCATTGTAGGTGATGATGGGATGGGTGAAGCCCAGCGCGCGCATTTCGACCAAGAGGACTCGAGGCTCTGAAACTGCTTTTCCTACCGGCAACACGACTTTTAGAGGAAGGATCATTCTGGGCTGTACTTGGTATTGAGAAGTCGAGAAGAAAATTCGTTCATTCGGGATCGCTGTTATGGGTATCTTCAAACCAACAAGATTTTAATGAACAGAGTTGCCACCATCACTTTTTTCCTCTTCCTCACTCGGCCGTGAATATATATATGCCATAGAAACACACACACACACACACACACACACACACACATAGAGCCTGCTACGTGCTATTACCTCTTCGCGATGTGGTGCTCACCAGAAACGAAACTTCTGCAATGCTTTTTTCTCTTCACTTCTTTTTCCCCCTCCCACACTCCCTCTTATGCAGCGGTTCATCAGGAAAAGTCCAACCTCTCATCCTCTTCGACGTCCGCTTATCTTGCTGATTGACTTTCGGCATCCAATCATCTCGAGGCAAATGAAATTTCCTCGTCATCGCAGCGGGACCCCCGACGTCCAATCTCCAAGGGAATTGACCAGGGAATGGTTGTTCTTTCGCAAGCATGTGAAGATAGAACAAAGCCAATCCCGCCGTCATTTTCAAACTGCCATCCTCGTTGGTCCCAGAAGCTGAGATCTGCACGGGAGCTGCGACTTCCAAATACCCAAAGTATGGAATGTTGTATTCGAGGGATGGTCCGCCTGCGCGAACGCAGACGAGTTCGATTTCGGTCATGATGAAACCGTATCTTGTGCCGTGCTCGCGCATGTGTTTGTGGAGATGTGCGAGGTGTTCGAGGTATCGGATTTTGTCGATGGGGGATCCGTTGCGATATCCCGAGTTCCATTGATCGTAGGATTTGACTATGCCAACGACGCGACCACGTCCGTCGCCGTAGATAGTCTTCTCGCCATCGGACTGGTAGTTGGCGACGAATTCTGGTTGCTGTCGAGACCCTACTCCGGGGCGGAGTGTGCGCATAGCTATGTGCTTCTCGCCTTGCGCGACTTTGAGCGCGGCATTGACTTTTACTGCATGGTGCTGCGCACAGATGTCCATGAGTTGAGAAGGAAGCTCTGGGGCGAGATTGACTGGTGCCGGGGTGGGGAGCGAATTCACCGAGACATCGATTTTGAGCAGATCGAGCAGACCAGGGATCGAAGCAATGGTGCCGATGTTGAAGTCCGACCAAGAACGAAGATTGCGGATATCGAACCAGAAGTGGTTCGCTTGAGCTTTGATCGCATCGTTGATGCGTTGAATGAGCGATGGTGTTGGATTGGGGGAGGTCAAATACTCTAGGACTGTCCAAGTCTCCGTGACGAATTCCTCCGGGATTTCGGGCTCGAGTGAAAGTCTAGAAGAGCTTGCGGGTGGACTAGCTGTCCCTCGACTGTTCGGATAAGATTGCATTTGGCCTCCTGGCATTGCAATAGGAGTCAAATGGTTCATCGCACTCGGCGTGCGAGACATTGGTTGAGAGGCTGGCTGTGGAGTTGGGCTATGTCGGTAGGTAGGGTAGCCATAGCGGCTGAGCATATTGGCATCGATGCTGCTTGAAGAGATGTTTCGCGTGTGTGTGCGAACTGCAGAGCTTGAGACTGATCGCATGCTGGTCATTGACGGTCGACTGATGCCGAGATGGTCGTAAGAAGCCGGTGTAGGGATTGATGCCGTGGAGGCAATGCGAGTGTGTCCATAAGGGCTGATAGATCTACGATGTGCTGCCGGCTGATGAGGTAGAGCTGGACCAAACTGCATGGAGAAGGCATTGCTGGGTAGAGAAGCTGTTCTGTTATGTCCGTGATGGTATGCTGAATGATTGCTGCGAGGCTCAAGAGGATGATCCTGGTCCCGAAGCTTTGGGAGGAGGCGTGAGCCAGTTTCTCGTATTATCATAGGAGATCTTGGTGGTGTGGTCGCTGCGGTAAGTGCAGTCTGAGGTGACCAGTCTTGATGCGGAAAATAGGAACAATCAGTGCTTGCACTGCCGCCAGGGCATTGCATGTCGTCATAGCTACTGATCTCAATCTCGGCTGGAGGTGTGACATGTCTGAGGTCCATGGTGTAGATGTATGTTTAGTCGACTGCCAGAGTCGATGGTGAGGTGTATGTGCGATTAGACACTAGTATCGAAACTTGGCATTGATCGGAGGCCAGCTCCAGGTCTTCGAGACAGAAAACGATGAACAAGGAAAGAATGACAAGCAAAGAGACTCGTGGAGCTCGTCAGAAGCTTTCGCAGCGCAAGAGAGACCGTTGGTGTTCCAGTGAGAAAAGAAGATGCTCGACGCGCCGTGGGTATACTGTTTCTATATGCGTGCCGGACACAGACAGCAAATGCATACCGAGTTACACCACGAGGGTCTAGGATCAGAAGTAACGTAGCGTCATTGTGGACTTTGAAACATACCTTTGAGCATGTCAACGAGCATCCGTGCTCATGCTAGAGGCATACCATGATCGATTCTAGCATCGTATGGCAGTCCAGCAGGAGGCTAAAGCCCGGATCGAGGTCCATGAAACGGTTCGGAGCATTCACATGGCGAGCTTGAGTTTCACGAAGCCAGTGTTGAGTGGGCCATCCAGATGGCAAGGCCGAGATGTTCGTCTGGCGGTGGAAGAAGGCTTGGAGATCAGTGGCTGCTTCTGACTTTGTGCCTCCAGCAAACGCCTATGTAGGACTATGCAGGCGGTTAGCAAGATGAAACACCTTTGAGAGGTATCAGCATCATTTGCAGCAGGCCCACTTGGTGTATGTAGCAATGTCTTCTGTTGTTGTAGGCGCTTAGGAAAAGGTGTGGTCGGCGCGTAGCTGAGCACGGAAGCATGGAGAAGCGCGAGGCATTTTCTGGGCGCGCTTGCACGCTGTGATTGGCTGGGCCAGTGCCGATGCCATGCGACATCGAAGTCTACTACTATGCATGCATGCAAGCATTATGCAAGCACAAGCTCAAACAAATGTCCAAGTGTTTCAGATGCTGCATGGCATCGTGAGTCATCGCTGCGAGACTTCATACCATCATCATCAAGAGTACAACAAGCCGCGTCTTCGCCCGTCAACACCACCAGCCCCATCTTCATCTTCATCTTCACAGCACGTCGACGCGGTGACCGCAATGCCAAGGACGCCATGAGCTTCCGCAGCAACCACGAGCGAAGCGCCAGGTCATATGATTCTGCAACAGCCATGCTTGTCTTGTCTCTGTTGACGCGCGCGAACTGGTGCCGTGGAGGCTGTGCAGGCTCATGGAAAGCCTTGCCCGACCGCTCAACAGCCTTAGCTTCGGGACAGGTAGCGGGACGTAGCAGTTCATGCGAGGCAGCAAAGCGCTAAACCAGAATCTCATGTCTCATCAGCATGCCCTCAAGCGTGATGAAGAATAGCATTTGGAATACCCTTGTGGGGGCTCTGGTGCACCATAGTCATGGTCGCTGCATTGTCCGAGGCCATGATTGAGGCTGCAATACCATGACGCTATGAAACTGTTCTGGGTTCATTGACATAGCTCTGTTGCCAAACGATCAAACTCGACCCAATCTATAGCATCCAGGTCAAATCCCAGCATTGGATCATGGAGGCTATCCATCGTCGGGCGCGCATAGCTACCCGGTGTGGACACTGCTTGACGGCTGGCGTCTATATTTGGGAACAATGCAGAATGCGGTCGGGCGCCATGGCCAGTACTGACTGTGTACGGTCGCATGTCTGGAGCTGGAACAGATTCGTTAGCCGTTGCCGTGTCAGGTGTATTTTGCTCGCTGTCGCCCGGTACGGCTTGTCCTGGCTGGATTTGTTGCTTCTTGGCCGCATTTAGAAGTGCTTGAATGCCATCCAACAGAAGGCTTTTCCGAGGTCCAAGTTGAAGATCTGGAATGATGACTTCGAAAGCCTTCTCGATCATAGCCCAAGCTCGAGATGCGCCCTGACCTGCTTGACGTAAGCGTGTCTGACGGAGGAGAGTCACCAAGGAATACCATTGGAAATGCGCTTGCCAGTGCCACTTCCATTGTTGCACAGATGGCTCAAGCCACAAATCCAGTTGTGTCTGTAGCAGATCCATGCTGAGGAGGAAAGCGTTTTCTGAGAAACCATTCGAGTCCTCCCACTCCCGGTCCACATCTACGATCGGAATACGTGCGATCAGCCGTAATTTGGTCGCAAATGTCCTGGCAGTGTTGATGCTCATGTACTGCAACGGGACTCCAGGATCACAAGTCTCAAGGATCTCGTCGTTATATCTTTCTTCGATTCGGTGCATGATCTCGAGCTTCTCCGCGGTTGGCATGCTTGAGTCATGCAACCTGTGCCAGGTTCCTGAAGGTCCAGTGATGCTTTGCAGGCTCCGCGCGACGGTGACACTCAACACTCGTGCTTGCAGGTATATTGCTTCTGATGGACCTCGTTTCGAATCAGGCAGTCTCGTCATGGTTGGGAACAAGTCGCTGTCGTTGAGATTCGAGGGCGGACCGGCGTCGAAATTGTTTCCCATGAGATCGCCATCTTGACCAACAAGCTCTGCCATCCGGCCATCGAAGTACACAATGCCCCACCAAAGCCGTCTTCGCATTTCAGTATCGAAGGGAGACAGACCAAATGATGCACCATCCCGCGACAGCCCAAGTGTGCCAGCAACGCGTATCGCAATGCCGAGCATTGACCACACCATCTGTATTTCGCCGAGCGAGCGTAAGGCTGCGAGGTAGAGCACCAGAGCTTGAAGAACAATAATGTCGTTGGTCGTGATGAAGTCTGCTGCGGAAAGTGCAAGCTCAGTAGCCTCGCGATACTTTTGTATTAGTGCTATTCGTGTGCCTTGTAGGGAGTCCAAGCATTTCTCATCTGTCAGCGACACGATGCTAATCAAATATATGGCCATAGTCAACGCAAGCTCATTACGAGACACAGCCGGACGACTGATTTGACCAAGCACTGTTGTCTGTACAGAAGGAGTGTGCGCAATCTTCATCATCGGGTCGACGTTCGACTGGTAAGTCTGCCATAGAAAGACGACATGGCTTGCACTGACCTGGACCAAGCTCGTCGCAGTTCGTGAGGAACTTCCGCCGCCAAACACGAAACTTCGACCGCTGGAAGGCTCGTCTTTGGCGATGTCTTCGTAAATGCCGAGACCTGTTCGAGATTCGATAGAATCAGGCCGATGATCGCTGGGACTGTGGTTGCTTGCATGCGAATCTGATGCGATAGCACTCCAGAGGTGATTGTTCACATATCGATAGCCCGATCCCTCAGATACTAGGCGAGCGGTGCCGGTCTGCGTCCCATGCGATCCAGTCGACTCCGGCGAAGGAAACTCGTTTGTGGGGGGTCTTACGCTGGAAGAAGCAGCAGATGGCCGATGCGTAAGGTATTCATTCCGCGAGGATACTGTGGAGTCCTGGCGCGCGTGTACCACAGTATTGCGTCTTTTGCGCTTGCCATGGGTGCCAGGTGGCGGGAAGTGACACTGCTACTGTCAGGCTGAAGCACATGTATGAAGACATTGACCGAAAAGATAGGCTCTCACATCAAGTCCACTCTTGGTACACGCAGCACACGGATATACCTTGCTATAAGGTCAGCTGAAAAGGTCGAGCTTAGCTACAGCTGCGGCCCCCCAACGCACCCTATCGCACTTGACCTTGCGCCGTTGACATACTGCACATGACGGCGTATGATTATCTCGTTTCTGGCCGCTCTCCATAGTACACGTGAGCTCGGCAATGGTTGCAATGCTAGACCATGGCTGCGGGTGGCGGACGCTCACCGCTCATGCTCGATCAACACGTGCGGTAGAGGAGGAGAGCCATATATTGCAGGCAATTCCTCGGTGGCTTCGAGTGTGAAGAGTCGGTGCCGAAGGACAGTGGATGGCTCGCTGGTGCTGAAGATGGAATGGAAAAGCTGATGACGATGAGCCAATCATGATGTTGCCGTGTAGTTCCGAAATTAGTCAGGTCCCTTTCAGATCTCCCTCCAGACGATATGGTACTGTATCATAGCAGCAAGCATTTACCGAGCAGAGCGCATTACAACAATACAATAACGTTGGAAGACCAAGAGTCTGTGGCTGACATCAAAGCGTTGAAAATGTCCGCAGAAGGGGCTCGCTGAGGCCTCAGCGTTTCGCATACCTCGAGTCAGCATTGGCACAGCAAAGATGACCAAGGCAGACGGTAGCTTGCTTGAGAGGCTTGCCAGACACTGAGAGACTCCCTAGCTCACCTACTGAGTGGTGGAATACCATTAATAACATGAAGAATCTCACCGGAGTAGTGCTGAAAAATGGTGAGTTCGAGAGTAGGAACTTGAAGACTCTCTTCGAGCAGAGCAAGATGGGTGTGCTTGCCAACCTCGAAGTTCCGACGCCGCCTCTTTCTGGAGGAGGGCGATCTGCACGACGTGCATGAAGACGAAATGGCAGAGGACACCCGTTACATCCAAGATCTGGCCGCATTTCCAGACGAGGACCTGCCCGAGCAGTACTACCCCGAAATGATATCAACCTGCCTCTCGTTCACGTCCCTTCGCATCTATTTGAATAGCGCTCGACCATAGTACTGAATGCAAGCCTTTACCTTGCCGTCAATTACGGATATCGAGGGCAGCAATTTAGAGCTGAACAAGCATCGCTCACTTTCTATTACCTCCCACAACTCGGTCTTAGAAGATAGCGTTCCAGCAACAAGCCCGGCCATTGAGCGCGAAGCATATACTCGCGCCCCAGGACGGTCTGAGGAGCAAGAAAGACGTGTGATGTGATCCAGCCCCCTTGCACTCTCTGAAAGATGCTAGACCATCGTACTGATATCCAGCTCTCGTATTCAAAAATCGATCGTGCGAATCGTGGAGAGAGAGAGAGATGCAAAGTGAACGATAAATTCTCACCGCACTTATTTTCACGCATATTCTACGCACAGAGCACTCCGCCCCAAGGCCTGATCCCAGAGGCTTCCGGTCCCAAGCACGGACTAACGGATCAGGGACGGCCTGGTGAGCAATCGAGGAATGTGAGGTGTTCTGTCGAATTCTTCATCAAGAGGTGCTTGGTACAGGGTAGTTTGGATGCAACGCAGTTGCAGTCGGGCAGGGCGCATCGCTTTGTCTTTGCCATAGATATCTGTTCGAATGATATTTGCCGTGATTAAGCAATTATGAATGGTAGGCCAAAGAATGCAACCCATTGCCAATGGCATGAAGAAGGAGTGGCATGACCTTGAGGTGAGACATTGAACTTCCTCTGTCATAAACAAGCGATCTGTTATCATAGCTCTGGCCGTGGAGGAACAAGCAAGAATCAGGCCGCGCTGTGTTTCAGGTGCTAGTAACCATGGACGTCGCAAAACATTGGTATACAGGATGACCACCTGCAACTTCTTTT
Source organism: Pseudocercospora musae (assembly GCA_001578225.1). Taxonomy (NCBI): domain Eukaryota; kingdom Fungi; phylum Ascomycota; class Dothideomycetes; order Mycosphaerellales; family Mycosphaerellaceae; genus Pseudocercospora; species Pseudocercospora musae. Next base: position 163,680 of record LFZO01000005.1, read on the forward strand.
GAATTTGCGGATGAGATGATGTTCCCGCAGATGGGAAGGCACGTGAAGCTCATCCAGGCGAACTTGCTTGCAGCTTTGAGGACAGGAGCTTTTGCCTGTATGTCTTATGCTTGCAGTGCGCGCGAGACTGACGGGAGATTTCCAGTGCAATTTATGCTGACAGGCTCGAATCTCGGCAAGAAAGCTGTAGGATCCCCACCGGAGAGTATCTTGCACAAAGATGCGTGTGTCACTTTCGGGTCTGAAACAATCTCTCAAAGTGAACCCCTCTCCAGACGCAAATCTGTAGTAGTTGTGGAACGGACAAAGATAGTATGACGGCAGGCTCCGTAGTCCCATAGATCGATTTGTGCGCTGACCATCATGTCGACCCAAGACCAGAGCATTTCTAGCAGAGATTCAGCATTCCTCAACTTCGGCCAACAATGAGAAAGAAACTCTAAGAGTGGAGTGGAGCTCGGCGATTCTCCCATGGGTGTCTGGACACTCCCGCTTTCGAAATGGAGAGCGACAGGATCTGTTCCTCTTTTGAGTAGTTGTCGCCCGAAGTCTTGCCAATCCAGACGCTGAAGGTGACTCAAGCCATCTTGAGCAAGCGCTAGTGCAACAAGGTGGAGCGGCGTCCATCCATTCTGAGTGATCAGCTTCGGAAGCTCAGCATCCGTGCGCTGCAGGCCAATGAACGTAGTCAAAGTGTTCGGAGAATCCGCCAAAAGATGGCGATGTTGCTCCGAGAGTCGAAACCTCTCCTGCGCTGAACGAGTCGTGAAAGGCAAAGCTTGGCTGCGCAGAAGCACTTTGAGGCACTCTCGATTTGGAGGAGGCTGTTTCCAGGACGTATGTTATAAGTCCCATCCGGATTCTGCTTCGCGTGCAGCAAGACTCCAGGCTTTCGGGAACGCTGAGGGCTTCGCTCGAGAGTGTTCGACCACCTAGCTGCTTTCCCACGGAGCGGAGCACCAGAGTTGCCGCGGGACATGGTTCGGAAAGACATTCTACGACGGTATAGAGCCATGGGCGAACATGGAAGCAGGAGATGGCACAGAACTTGCAAGTGCTCGAAGGTTTTGAGCGTGTTATCTTCGTGATGCGGAAGCCGACATCTTCGTCGCGTTGTCGTCGCGTCTGGCTACCACGTGACTCTCCGGACCTCAAATTCGATTGTTTGATTGGCTGAATTCTATATCTCTACGGATAGTCCAAATCCAAATCTCCCCTACAAGCATATATCAACTACCGTCCCTTCTGAGCCCGACAGGAATCAAGGCTGGCTGCGAAGCAAAGGCGGCAGAAGCTGAAGTTGGACATCGCTTCGCTTGGCACTCAAACGTTTGTGCGAGCACTCCTTGGCGACAACAAAGCGCCATGGAGGCAGAGGAAAGCACCTCTGGGCAGTGGCACATACTCTGTGTGAAGTGGTTCGAGAGTCTGCCGGAGTCCCGTCCGCAGGTGGGCCGCTTTTTCGACGCTAGTGAAGCCGAAGCCCGGCTATGGGGCACGATCCATCATGACGGGATCACAGTGACGTCTCAAGCTCACCACAAAGGCTCTCCGGCATCTGCACGACTGCTTCGAGCACGCCTGGCGTTGTGCAATGCCAACACGAGTCCCGAATCCGCTAGATCTTGCATGCTACTGTACAGTACATCATTCGCCCCAGATGGCGCTTGTCTTGGCCGGCACATCGGCCAGCCTACTCGTCAGCGATCTGGCAGGCATCCTTCACGTCTCCAATCATGAGAGGCGAGCATGAACCTCCACGCCTTATCTTCTGCCAGCATCATCTTTCCATCTGACGAAATGAGCGGCCATTGCACGCTTGGACTGGCTAAAGTGACTGGTCTGCCGCTTCCATGCGTTGCCACACGACGCGCTTCCCAATGGAGACATCATTGATTCTGCCAGTGTCTTCCGCTCTCGCATTGCCACTTCTGTGCTCATGCGCCAATGATGCACTAACAATGACAGAATCGGTGGTAAGCTTTGCGCGCGTGTAGGCAATTCTGACGCACGCTACAGTCTGAGGTGTATATGACCTCTTCCCCCCAAAGACATTTGGTTCACGCTTCCAGTCCTACCTCTGAGCAGTCCACTTCAGACAAGATGTTGCCTTCTCTACTTGTGCTGGCTGCCGCTGCTGCCGCTATTCCAGCTCCCCAAGGTATGTCTCATCACCTCAAACCTCTTGCTGCCACGTGAAACAATTACTGACCGTGTCGCAGCTGCCTACCCTGTCCCCTCGGCGTCTCTTTCCAGCTTTGGCAGCTCTGCAACGGCATCTGGCTCGGCCGCTGCTGGCTCGGCTGCTGCTGACCAAGATGGCAATGTCTCTGGTTATCCAAACGCCGATGCGCCGTACGCCAGCGAAGAGCCAACTCCAATCATTGCTGTTCCGACCAGTTTTGGTATGGACTCGCAGGTCTCTGCCATCGAGACTGCAGCCCCAACGGGCACCGAAGAAGGTGCTGCTGGTCCTCAGCGAAGCAGATGGGTGACCGGCACCACGACTCACGGCCCATTCCAAGGCGAGGCCACCACAACTGGTGCTGTGTCCAACTCTCCGCTTGGCACTGCCATCCCAACACTTCCACCTAACCCGACGGCCACCTACTACAACACCGATGGTGCGCTCCAGAACCCACAGCCAATTCCTTACGCACCGGCTGGTGGTCTTGGGACGAATGGATCGCTCCCAAGATATCAGGTCGAGAGCGATTTCGACTACGAGTCGATCACTCTAGGTCTGTACCAGGAGTGGATTGAGCTTGACACATTCAACAATGCTGTGGCTACATTCAGCGAAGAGGATTTCTTGGCGGCTGGACTGACCAAGGAGGATATCTCGCTTATTCAGTTCATGGCTCAGCAAGAGCAAGGCCATGCTACTCTCCTGAGCAATATGCTTGGCGAGACGGCACCACCACAGTGCACATACAACTACCCATACACCAACGTCCGTGAGTTTGTCGACTTTAACCAGATGCTCACTCGATGGGGTGAGAGCGGTGTCTGGGGATTCATCAACCACCTCGACTCGCGCGAAGTCGGCCAGCTACTGGCTCAGTCTATAGCGACTGAAGCTCGTCAAGAGATGATTTTCCGCCAGATGTCCGGACTGCACCCGATGCCAGTATGGTTCGAGACCGGTATTCCACAGTCGTGGGCTTGGACTTTCCTTGCCCCATACATCAGTTCCTGCCCAGAGAACACCACTCGCCTCGCATGGCAGAACTTCCCAGCTCTTCACGTCGTCAACCAGGCCAACATCAACCGTGTTTCGCCCAACGACACCGCCGACTGGGAGCGTACGGACAACAGGACTTCCAGTCCAGCTACTATCCCGCCACAGGCTGAGTCTTGCATCAACTTGAACAAGACTGGCTATGGTTGCGGTCCTGGCATTGCTCACAACCGATCCGAGCCGCTCTCCTTCCCAGGAAAGCAGGTGCGATTCTTGTGGGACACTCCAGGTCAGCCTGTCGGACCAAATAACAGCTATGTCACCTCCACCATGGCCGGTGAGCCGAAGTGGGTTGCTTGGGCTGCCCAGCTCAACTTGACTTATACTCCTCTGACCGTCACCGGTCCTAACGAGGGCTACACCTACCAGCCAGCTGGCGAGGTCTATGAGGGTGGACAAGGCATCGTCAACGGGACCATGTTCGTTGCTCTGACCGACACCGACATGTTCCTGACACCATTCAATTTGAGCATGATCAACCCACACGTGGTTGCTCTTGGTGTCTACCAGGCCGGTTGAAAGGTCGTGGATGTAGCATGAGACCATGTCGGGTAGTGTAAAACATAATATTCAGACGGCCATGGATAGTAGAAACGTGAAGTAATGATCGATGAGAACAGCTTTCGTCAGCATCTCATTCTCCGGAATTATTTTTGGTTTCTGATCGACGTCGCCCTCGGGTAGATCCCGCAGCCAGCCACTAGTTTGCTTATCCTGTGGTCCAATCGTTGGAGCGCCGGCCGACAGGAGTTCAAGGCATCATGGACGGAGATGCATTTTTGATGATTTGATGATTGATAACACACATCGCGTCAGTGACGAGGCGTATATGCAGATATGCAACGCGAAGAAGGAGAAAAAATGAAAGGCAGAGTATGGTAGGATCCCGGGCGTAGGTGTAATCACGGCGTAGATCACAGCACGGACTAGGCTGTTTTGCGTGTGAACCCTACTCACGCTATAAACTAGTATACTACCGCGCTACACGAACCGGCCACAATACTGTGAAGTGTGAACATCAAGCAAGAAAGCCATACTTTCCAACTCCCCAGGACCATATTCTGGTATCAGCTGAAGTAAGTAACGGTAGCACGTCGCTCTCAACCGCCCGGAACGCAAGCCGAACTCCAACTTTGCTCCTCATCCTCGCCTGTCGGAGCAGACTGCAGCCTGCCAAGATACCGCACTAAGCACTGCTCTGCTCCTTGAGCAGACGCCTCTGCATCCTTAGTTGCCAGAAATGAAAAACGTGGGTCGCTATGCATCAAGCTCTAACGAAGGCAGTAAAGAGGACACGGCAAAACGCGATGGTCTTCTATATGTGTACTCAAATGCGGCCCTACAATTCAGCGCGTTGAATTCCCCCTTAAAGCTGAGCATCGCTGAGCGGCCTTCTTTTTGGTCGTCTCGAAATGGCTCGAATATCTTTCTTTTCGCTTTCGATCTTAGCATGGCGATTCGTTTCAGGCGCTTTGGCTACTATCAACCCTAGCTGCTCCAAAGGTCTGTCGTCCGTGATAGCCCGGAAGATGCGAGACCATATTCATGCCAAATAGGTATCTACCAGAATTTTCTGTCCCGCCTAGGGGAGCGACTCGAAGGTACGACAAATCTGCGCTACTTTGCCAACGCGCAGCCGATATCAGGTATCTAAGTGCCCCGATGGCTTAAAATCGCTTGCCTACGAGAGGATCGCCACGTTCTGCTCTTGTGTGAATGATATATGCATACGTCTCGGCTGCGGCAGATACAGCTCGTCGACTCCAGATACTTGTTCGAAATCACCGTGCGTATCCGTGGGAGAATGGTCGTGTCATTGGGCATTGGGATGGGTTTCAGGTGAGAGCATTGAATGCTACGGGTGGCGAGCTTGTTCTGAAGACGAAGGCAGAGGTCTCCCACCGTTTCGTCAATGTGTATAGATCTCTCCATAATATCGATAGTACTGAGAGACTGCGCACGTGATCATGCTTACATCAGCTTTAATCCATCTCCTTCCAACCTTGTTTCCACAACACAGCGTAAAATACAAGTCTGACCCGTTTTACTTGACTCCTCAGTCTTGAGCAGTCGCAGGAAATCCACTAGACTGCATTGCCGGAGAGGCTCTTGACTAAAGTCAGCATAGGAAAGGACTCGTAAGCAACTGCAAGTCGAGTTTTCGCGACTCCTTTTCTTTCCTACTCTTCCATTATACACAATCTTGACATCAGCCATTGACACCACAGTCAGCCTCCACCCATGTCGAAGAAACCGAAGAAGACCTCTTTCCAAACCACAAAGGACCAGATACCCACACCATTCGTCAAAGCACCTTCCTCTCTCGCACCATTCCTCGAACGTCTCGATCCAGCAAAAGTCCACATCACACACATTGATCGCCGTCCAATTCCATACAAAAAGAACATCTTCCTCATCCCCGTCGCACTAAACGGCATCATCGCCCTGCTCATCACATGGCGCCTCTGGATCGCAATCCCAAAATACTGGATCTTACTCCAAACTCTCCTCGGCTATATAACATCCGCAACAGTCGACCCTACAACCACAACCCGAAAACAACAGATCATAATCCTCCTGAAAAGAACAGGAATGATGGCCTTCGACTTTTTGCTTTTTAGATTCGTGGGACCTTGGCCTCTGACGTTCTTCTTGGAACAACCCGCGAATCCTGTGTCTTGGAGATGGACGCTAGGGTTTCAAGAAGAGGAAGTCGTGGTGAGGGTTAGTAGGAATTGGAATAATGAGGATCTGATGGCTGGTGTGAAACAAGGTGAAGAGAATGCGTTTTTCAAAACTAGGGTTTTGCCGGCGATTCAGCCAGTACACATGCAAAAGACGGGCTATCTTATGATGAATGAGTCCTGGGATCTGGAATTTGAGGTCATGTGTGATGCGCATACGTTAATGAAGAGAGGAGAGGTGAAGATGGAGGATTTGGATAAGGTGGTGCTGGCGCATATGGAGGGTGTGGGTTGGCTGGTGTGGAAGTGGGAGGGGGCGGGAGATGTGATTGAGGGGAGGAGGAAGAAGGTGGTTGCGTTCAAGGAGAAGCTTACTGCTATGGGTAAGGAGAGTTTGTTTTGGAAGTGGACTGAAATTGTGGAAGAGGAGAGGGATAGAGATGGTGGTTTCACGCCAGAGAGGCAGCAGAAGGTTGCTTTGAGGGTGCAGCAAGAGTTTGAAAGAAATGGAGTCGACTTTGAAGAAGTCGTTCAGAGCATTGGTGGGCTGGATGAGGTATCAACTACTGCGTGAGTTTCGGTCCTCCATCCGCAGCCATAGTATGGTCGTGATACGTCTGAGAGTAGCTGGATCGGTACACCAATTCAAGTCGTCCGCGTCTACCAATCTTTCCTCTCGGCCTCCTTCGCATCGAGTTCGCCATCATTTTCCGGAAAGGCTCCCCATTTCTGCCAACCTTCTCGCTCCTCTGATGGGTCCATTAACGAGAGGCGATACCGGTTGAATGCCGGTTCCGCATCGATGGCGGACAATATCGCCACTTTCTGGCCGTTCATCTGGACGTGAAGCATTTTCACCTGATCTGGTTCGATTGTGTACAGCTTGAACATCTCCATTTCTGCAAGCCACCATGCCCTCATCAGCCGGTCTGGGTCTACGGCGTACCCGCCTCCGTCTACCAAGTTCACGAAGAGGTGCTCCACCCTCAACATGTTCTCTCGGCCAACGGCAGCGCTCCATTCCCAGAAGGTTTGGAACCCGGAGTCGGTGTCGGTCCCGCCAAGCAAGAAGTCGTTGCAAGGGCAGAAGAGCTTAAGTCCTTCCGGCACTTAGCAATCGACAAGTCCTTGTGATCGCAGGTTGTACCGCTGAGAAGGCGTGAATTCTAAGTGGGCATTTTCTTGAGCTGATGACGACTGCGTGTTCAAGGACACGGAGGACAAGCTCTGGCGGGAGGTCAAGAAGTCGAAAGTGCTCTTGCTTGGGCTTGGCCGCGTCGTCTTGAGAAAGCTTCAGCTCCATTGCTCGAGTCGCAGATGCTGATGTGCTTGCTTGCTCCGCTACGGAATCTGGTCTCTGGGTGCTGGCAATGTTTGATGTCGGCGATGCCGTCGGCGCACCACCACTGTCGGCGCACATCCTGCAGCGCAGCGTCTTGAGACGGCGATGCGGTGGGCAAGACCGGCGGCGAAGCGGAACCAAACTGAACTTAAGGAGTGACGCGCCTTCCGCTTCTTGGATGCTGCCACTTTCACATGCAACATCGGGAAGTTTCAATGCTCATGCGCACGCTCACAATCCAGATAGTCAAATTTCGATTGCTGCATCGCACACCCGAGGGAACTCCATTAGCAGACTTGACTCTTCTCCATGGGCGTCTGCATGTTTCATCATCGCTATTCGGAATGCAAAATGGTCAGCGCAGGTCGTTCCATAGGCCTATTGAAAGGTTCTTGAAACTATGAAACCGACTTTCTTGATGCCGCTTCGTCCATTGGAAAGCTATAATCATACATGGGCTGAAGACTGCGAGATGACAGCAACGTGGGTATCATGAGCATATTGCAGAGCAGTACTGAAAAGTCATGTAATCAGATAGCTGCAGGTCATCGCCTTCGTGTCGCGAGGCTTCCGTCTATACCCAGATGTGGGAGCAACGAAGGACGAGCGAGCGTTGCTTTGCCATGATGAAGTTGGCTCTCAAGACGACAAAAATGATCGATACCTGGGCCGTCTGGACCAAATTTTACCCCCTTCCGAGTCAAGTTCCGACATGTCTGTGTAATCCGACCAGGATCAAGCATCACATCCGACATGCCCTGGTCGTTTAAGATGACCCGGCCAGGATGTTGCCGAACAAAGGCCAACCCGATATCCCGCCTCGGAATCGGCACAGAACTAACGAGCTGTTGCATTGCGTTTCCAAATCATCCGGTTGCACCAACAAATCTGGGCTGACAGGCACTTCACGTGTCAACTGTACGAAGTGTGCAGCAAAGTACAAAGAGCTAGCTTACCCTGAGAGCTCTCATTGGCGATCGTTAGGTGCTACAGCTAGGGTCAGAGCCGCGGCATGCAAGGTTGAACTCTCACAACAGCTTAAAGGCACCTCAAGGAACCTTTGAAGACGCGATATCCATCTTGATGTTTTGACTTGGACTTGGCCTCTACACAACTTGCAAAATGGCGTTGACCATCTACGACTTTGTCTCTTCGAGCGCAAGAGCTGGACTCACTGCGATAGTTGGAGTAAGCATGTCCGAAAACAGCCACTTAAAACGATCCATCGCTGACAGCTCTTGAGATTCTCGGCTTGTGTCTGCTCAAGATCTTGTACAATATTTCTCCCTTTCATCCGCTCGCGAAATACCCAGGTCCTCTACATTGGCGAGCCACCAGACTCTTTGCCTCCTACCACCATGCGACAGGCGATTTATACAAACACATTACAGCGATTCATGAGAAGTATGGAAGGACCGTCAGAATAGCACCAGACGAGCTCTCCTTCTCGACACCAGAAGCATGGCCAGCAATTTACAATTCCCGACCGCAACTTGTCAAGACCCGGTACCATTTTGCTACTGATTCTTCTTCGGAAGTGCCAGAGAGCATGATCACAGCGAACGATGCTGAACACATGAGATTGAGAAGACTTGCTGGGCCTGCTTTCCTGAATGCCGGAATCAACGAGGTCGAACCTGTGCTCCAGCATTACTGCAACCAGTTGTGCGAAGAGCTCAAGGACGCCAGCAGAGAAGGGTCACAAAACATGGTTGAATGGTTTCTGTGGGCTCTCAACGACGTCATCGGACAACTCGCTCTCGACCAGGAGTTCGAATGCCTGAAGCAGCGACGTATGCATCCTTGGCCGGCGTTCTTGTTGGACTCGCTCAAGCACACCGCAGCTGTCAATCAATTTCGAAGATTCGGCATATCGATGAACATGCTTGGACGCATTGTACCGCAAAAGGTCATCGATGCTCGAAATAGTTTCCTTGGTACCGCGAAAAGTGCTGTTGAGAAACGACTGGCGAAGGAAAGAGAAGGAAATGCCGGAACCGAAAGCCAATTTGACTTGAAGCGTCCAGACATTGTTGGGTTGATGTTGCGTGAGATGAAGAGCGGCGACAAGTTGACTGATCCCGAGATCCTGGCCAATTCGATCTTGATCGTCGGCGGCGGCGCAGAGACCACGAGTACTTGCCTCAGTGCCACTTTTTACCACCTTTGCAAGACACCTATTGCTATGCAAAAGCTGAAAGAGGAGATACGGTCGACCTTCGCAACAGCCGACGACATTACACTCAAGGCTGTTCAGCAGCTGCCATATTTACAAGCGACAGTTGACGAGTCATTACGCATTCAACCTGTAGCAAGCTATATCACTCCTCGTGTCACGCCGAAAGGTGGTCATGTCATTGATGGAGAAATGATACCTGGAAATGTAAGTCACCGTTCATCATTACTGGAAGTAAGACTGACGAATGGCAGACCTACGTCTCGATGGGACAGTGGTACATGGGCCGATCGGAAGAGCTGTTTGACAATCCAAAAGAGTTCAGACCAGACCGGTGGCTGCATTCGGATGTTCAGAAGGTATCAAATCGACATGTGGACGAGATCTTGAAGCCATTCTCCATGGGTCCGCGGAACTGTATTGGCAAGCTGTAAGTGGCCGCAAAGCTTTCTCCCTTGATGCTTTGAACGCTGACCGAGGGTAGGCTCGCCCTTGCTGAAGCCAGACTCGTGATCGCAAAACTATTGTGGCATTTTGATATGGAGCTGGATGGAGATCATGCCACTTGGGTGGACGACGCTCGGTTCTACGTAAGTGTTGCGCCAAGATTCTCGCTTCGCCCGATGCTGATGAGGATTAGATCCTATGGCAACTGCAACCCCTCAAGATCAAGTTGACGCCTGTGCAATAGAAACGACGTTGCCAAAGAGCTTCGACCTGAAACTCTTCATATTCCACCTGTCTCCGCCTGCTCCGCTGCTGATATCGCGGGTGTGAAATCGCTCAGATTTGCGATGCCGAGGGTCGATGTCGTGCTGTCGTTACACTAAGCTATTAGAACTGCCAAACTCAGTCTTCAATGACAGACATCACCAAATGGTGACCCGTCCAACAAATCCATCGCCAGAGATCAGGTCGACATTCAAATACCAAGATGTCTCAGCGCCACCTTGAAAGTGTTCAGCGTGTCAGGATGAAAGATAGAAGTCGGTCATATATGCCACCAAGGACCATCATCATGGACGCCCTCTTCGTGTGCCATGGCACTCTCTATACCGATTATGCGCATGAGCCCAAACGCGAATACCACTCCAATTAGTCCCTATGGAGACGTCAGCGTCCCTCAACAGCGAAGCGGATGGCATCATGAAGTTTAATCAGCGAAACCCTGCAACTTGCCATCGAGCTCACACCCTCCTCTACTTCACTGTCACCGTTAGTAGCAACATCTGAACCTACAGGACCTACGCGCCTCCTCCGACCCATTCAACCAAATCCGGCTCTATTTCCCACAGAAAAGAAGATACGAATCTTTCTTGTATTGATATTCCCCCCGCACCAGAAACAAAACAAAAATATAAACCTCAGCAGTCCAACATCCGGGATGCAGGTCGAAAAAGGTAAGGTATATTAACCAGCAGCCTCCATATCGTCGCTGTGCCTGCATTACAAGTACCAAGCAGAAGTTTGGACCCGAGGAAGGAGACGACGGTGAATGAGGAGGAGGGCGATTGTCTCTGGTCGTGATTCTCTTCTCTTTCGGACCCTGCTTTACTACTACTACTACATACATGCTTGTCCAGAACACGACCTATCATCACGTTCGTAGAAAATAAGTTTCTGTTCTTCATGGGCACCGGTATGGCATTAGTTTCGCAGGCACCTCAGTAAGACAGGCTGATGCACTAGCCAGCCGTAGATGGACAAGAAGGTCTTTTGTTGTCTCAAACGCATGTCTAGGTTGGGCACTTTCGTTGGTCGTCCGCAGAGCGAACACTCCAGCAGTGTTGCAAGCTCGATGGACAATGGACTACGACAGCTCGATCAAGACGAGAATGCCAAAACCGGACTGCTGCTCAGGAACTGCGAAGGCTGTTGTGCGAATGTCAAGGTAGCAATCGTGATGATACGCCTGTCGGCCTCGTTTCTTGTGAGCTATTCTGCGACTTATAGGGATCGAAGCGTGAAGAACATGTCTTGAATCTTGTCGCGCATGTCCTCGGATCTATGGCTGTTCCATCTACTATCACCTTGTCGTCGCAAGGGATGCTGATGGGCCATGGCAGTTTCGCAGAAGGACGCCTTGGCAACAACCACGTTGATCCAAGTCGAGGCTCGAGAGATTGTAAGATAGACCAGCAAGGTGCAAATCCTCAAGGCCAGCTGGAACATGGATGATGATTCTAAAGTTTTTGTTTTACCAATCTTTTGATACCGTACACGACCCTCAAATTGCGCCGGCCGCTCGATGCAAAGCCTCTGCCTTCCTGTATAATTACAATGGAGAGTGCCAAGGCACTGGCATCAACAGCCAACGCGCGTATGGGTAATCGCTGCATCATGTCAAACGCAAATGATGAGTACTGAAAAACTTATAGTCTCCGCTTTTCCATGCTCCGCAATCCCAAACCCATGAAGCTCGTCCGGCATGAAATCAGTGAGTAGTGTTAGCAGTCTGATAAACGTGTATTACCTCCCCAGCTTCATGCTTGCTGGCGTTCGGTAGCGCTTCGAAACAGTGGGTATGTGTATGTACTGGTGTGGCGAAACAAATCAGGTTGCTTGCGTCGATCCGGTTCTGGTACACGTTTAGTACTCATCACCCTGTAGGAGATGATATTGTTCACCAGTAAGGTCGCTCAGCGCCACCGTATCCTCCTCGATCGTAACCTCTGCCGTCGCGGCGTGGGCTCGGTGGGCGGCCTCCATATGGCTCACGAGAGTGACCATTTGCGTATGGCTCCGCTTCGTATCCACCCCTACGCGGTGGTGGAGGGCCATAGCGGTCGTCTGGGTACGCGCCTCGTGGTGGTGGGTAGTCGTCGACTGGTGGGCGGCCGCCGCGTGGAGGACCGTATCGGTCATCGCGTGGGTCGTCGTAGTAGCCGCGTGGTGGAGGTGTGCGTCGACGGTAGTCATCGCGGCGTGGACTATATCCGCGTGGAGGTCCGCGACGCTCGTAGTAGTAGTCGTCGCCTGGTGGAGGACCGTAGCCACCGCGGCCTCCTCGGAAGCCCGGAGAGCGTGATCGGAATCGCTCGCGTGGGCGAGGAATGTCGGTTTGAGGCTGATAGAAATGAGAATGAGTCCGTGGCATCCAGCCATATATATTAGGTAGACCACTTACGTCCGAGATGCAACGGACTGTTGAACCCTTGAACTCTGAATTGTCGAGTTTCTCGACAGCAGATGCTAGGTCGGCGGCAGTCTCGTACTCGACGAAGCTTGTGTGCGTTAGCGGAGGCCAATGGATGTGCAATGGTGGGTACTTACCCTTTGCCAGTACCGCTTGGATCGCGCTCGCGGTTGACCTCGCTGTAGACGACATCCAGTCCGGACTGACGTGCGAAATCCTTCAGGTCCTGTGCGCCATGTGTAAGTCCAAAGCCAATGGTTCCGAGGGCAATGCGGAGCGGTGCAAGCCAAGCCGGAATCCTGCGACATCACGTGGAAGGTCCCAACATCAGACGTCACGCAGGTGAAGTGTCCTGAGCATGCAAGAGGGGAAGACAAATGCCAGGAACGGCGACGCGAGATTGGATCAGATCCAGAAAGAAAGCGAAAGGGTGTTGCTAACCTGCCAGCTGGTCTCAAATGGGAGGCCGGTGATGGTCATCCTGTGGATGGTGCGACGAGGTCGAGGAGCCATGCGCGGTTGGTGCTCGAATCCCTCTCGCAGGCGGGTGGACCCTCTCGCGAACTGCACAACGAGCCGCTCGCCCATAAACTCAGATCCATCTAACCAGCGATATATGTCAGTAGTCGAAAGCATAACACGAGGGGGAGGGGTGGAGGGAGGGAGCAGTGCCCGAGGGCCAGCTTGAGCGGCGACGAGGGCAGAAAGGTTGACATACGGAAGGCTACAGGCCGCGTTAGCAGATCCAGCATTTTGTTTCAGAGGGCAGCGCGGTGAGATGGCGCATATGATTGTGGAGCTCGCACTTACCTGGCACGACATCACGCGCATCCATAGCATCTTTGTACTCGATAAAGCCGAAGCCATTCATGAGCTTGATCTCCGTGATCTCGCCGGTGCCATGGGTGTTGAAGTGGTTCTCAACATCGGCCTTGGTAGCTGTAGCACGATCCGGTCAGCGTTGCCAGGTCAGGAGTCGGTCTGCTTCAAGCGACAGGACACATCAAGAGGCCATTGGTGCGCCAGCCAGCTCCGGCTCCAGGTCCACACCACAGATACAGAAAGATGTGCAAGCAAGGAACATAGCGGCAGATGTGGCCAGTCCTCCATCAATCCCTCTGATGTATGTATGCGCCAGGCCATATGCATGTCCAACCAGACAAGGCCATCCTGCGTTTATCCATCCAGCAGCCACGGGAAAGAGTACGAACCATTGCGAGGCAGGTTTCCCAGATAGAGACGCGCTGCGGAGGCCATTGAGTCAGCATATGCCCAGGGAGGAAAGCGCGATGCGAAGACGCGGAGGTAGTATCATACTGTTGCTCACAGAAGCAGGCGGGCCAGAGGCGCCGTCACGATCTCCTGCCTGGGACATTGTGTTGGCAGCTGCGCGATGCGTGCGTGCGTGCGTGCGTGCGACGACAAGCTCGGCGGTGCGCGGCGGGTCAATGGGTCGTTTTCCAGGCCAAGCGCCAGCCCTGCAGGAATCCTGGATGGTATGGGAAGTAGTGAGGCGCGAGAATAATGAGGCTCGCCGACGGACCTCGATGATGTCGCGATGCGCAGGTGGAAATGCACTGGTCAGTGGTGTTGCGAACGAGTTGTGCTGGAAGTCAGAGTGAGGCGGCTGGCAGCTGCCGCTAGGCGCGCCAAGAGAGCTGTGGCCAATGAAGCCTCGCGAAAAGCCGATTAGTTGGACGCCAGTATCTTCCGGGCCAAAATGCTCTGACACGACGCGACTTGTGCCGATGTCCAGCAACGGAAAGTGAATGATCTCGACAGGTCTTTATATGGCAGCACATCAGATTAAGATTGTTGGCCGCGTTCCGCCGACAAGGCGCTGGGTCGTAGCGGCGCAAGTTTATCTCATACCAACGATCGCATGCTTGATGTCAGCTTGGGATCTGGCTTGTAGTTCTACTCGATCGTGCCATACGAACAACCACCGCCGCATCATCTTCCTGGCGGCAACAACGTTGTTCGCCTCACGATCTATCATCTCCTGGCACTACAATCTATAGACAATCTCCCAGAAATGCGTCGCCACCAAGATAGGCAGTGTTCTCCTGTGCTTCCTGGCTTTTCGATATCCGTGCAGCCTGCATCGCACAAGTCGTAGCCATTTCGGCTTGCATCCATGAGATCACCTTCCCTCGGTCCAAGAAACCACCGTGCCAAATCCGAGGCGGAGGGCCAGCAGCGGCTCTGGGAAGCTCGCGCGGTAAGAAGCAGCATGGTCCTCATGTGAATCTTTTCGTCTGCTGCACTGTTTCGCCCTGCCATTTCGAGTGGCCATCTCATCTGCCAACAATGGCTGCACCAAGGATCTTCTCCGCCGCAATTCGACAGCGATTCAGACAGCCTCTTGTAACACCCAGACTTGCGCCACGTCCAACAACGATCTCCAGCATCGCTGCACGAAGATGTGTTTCCAGGGGTTACCGGCCTGCGGTCGTCACAGCCGGGCAACGAAGAACAATTACAAATACCGCCCGACGACGATTCGCTTCGGTAGATGACGACTATACAAATCCTTTAAACGCAGAAAGAGAATCGGACGAGGTCGACATATGCATTGTTGGTGGAGGTCCAGCTGGCCTGAGTGCGGCCATTCGCCTCAAGCAGTTGGCCAACGATGCCGGGAATGAGGACTTCCGCGTCCTGCTGCTGGAAAAGGCCGGAGACATTGGGGACCACATAGTATCTGGGAACGTGATTGAGCCTTCTGCCCTGAATGAGCTCTTACCGGATTGGAAGTCAGAGGATAACCCGAACCGGTTTGAGAATTTCACACCTGCCCTCAAGGACAAAATAAGGTTCCTGACCCAAAAAGGGAGCTTTTGGCTGCCTCCACCTCCACAGATGAACAATCATGGCAACTACATCATAAGCCTGAACGAGCTTACCAAGTGGCTTGGAGAAAGAGCAGAAGAGATCGGTGTTGAGATATTCCCCGGATTTGCAGCTTCAGAAATATTGTACACCAAGGAAGGAGCAGTCCGAGGGGTGGCGACAAACGATCTTGGGATTGGACGGGATGGAAAACCAAAGGAATCTTTTGAGCGAGGAATGGAGTTTCATGCACGGTGTACGCTACTTGCCGAAGGTTGCCACGGAAGTTTAACGAAGAAGGTGATCAAGAAATATGACCTGCGGAAGGATAGTGCACCACAGACCTACGGACTTGGCATCAAGGAAGTATGGGAGATTGACCCAGACAAATTTGACAAAGGTCTCGTTGCACACTCCTTGGGCTACCCATTACCCTCAGACACATATGGTGGCGGCTGGATGTACCACTTTGGCGAAAACATGGTATCAATAGGACTTGTCGTTGGCTTGGACTACCCGAATCCATGGTTGGCGCCGTATGGTGAATTCCAGAAGATGAAGCAGCATCCATTCTACAGGCATTATCTCGAAGACGGCAAATGCATATCATATGCAGCGCGTACTCTCAACGAAGGCGGCTTCCAGAGCATACCAAAGTGTGCATTCCCAGGCGGGGCTCTTATCGGAGATACAGCTGGATTCCTGAATGTTCCAAAGATCAAAGGTACCCACACTGCGATGCGATCTGGCATGCTTGCTGCCGAAGCAGCGTACTCTGCGCTCGCAGAAAGCAAGGACTCCGAAGGTGCTGTATTCCTGTTCGATTACGAGGATAAGCTTCGCAAGAGCTCAATCTGGAAGGAATTGAAGCAGGTACGGAACATGCGACCCAGTTTCCATACACCCCTCGGGCTCTACGGCGGCATCATGTACTCTGGCCTCGAAGCATACATCCTTCGCGGCAAAGCTCCTTGGACGTTGAAGCACGGCAAGCCGGACCACGCAGCGACCAAGACGGCAGATGAGTGCAAGAAGATTGAATATCCTAAGCCGGACGGCAAGATTTCATTTGACATCCTGACCTCTGTATCACGGACGGGCACCAACCACGAAGAAGACCAACCTTGCCATCTACAGGTGGCAGACTGGGACAAGCATGCAAAGATGGAGTATCCGAAATACAAGGGTGTGGAGAACAGATTCTGCCCCGCTGGTGTGTACGAGTACGTTGAGGACGAAACGAAGGATCTCGGAGTGCGCTTCCAGATCAATGCACAGAACTGTGTCCACTGCAAGACATGCGACATCAAAGTTCCAGATCAGGACATCAACTGGCAAACACCACAAGGTGGAGAAGGACCGAAGTATGTGTTGACATGATCGAGCTTCGCGATGTTCGCATCGTGGGCGCCGGAGTGTGTTGATATGGTGCTGCAACTGTACATAGCGACTAGAAAACGCAGCAAGCATACTGGCACAGTAACAGCTTCATGCTTCGCGCAGATTCTGTCATGCCTGCGAACATTCTTTCCAATCGTTAAGTGCATCTCAATGTAAGTACGCTTTGGTCGAGATGACTGGAGAGCGCGATTGAACGAAGGCAGCAGCGCGATCCTGACGTGGCGAAGCTTCAAGCTCCAGCTTGAACCACTTCAGCTTCTACACCAAACTTTTGACTGCGCAACCGACTCACTGAGCCGAATTAAAGTCTGCGCAAAGAAAGCCACAAGTCAACTCCCAGCATCAAAGATGCCGCGGAAACGTACGCACAAGCGCCTTCACAAGGGACCCACACTGAGCGATCTCGAGATTGACCAATCACCTTCTCAAAAGAAACCTTTCCGCTTGCTCGATCTCCCCGAAGAGCTGATCTTGAAAATCCTCGAAATTCTCCGCCATCCACAGCACCCGCAAGGACCCCAATCCACATCAACTCCTCCATAACCCTAAGACTCCGACCAATGCCCCGAAGAACTTCGCCACAGCGCACTTTCCGGTCGCCCCTACAAAAAAGCGTACCTGGGCTTTATTAGTCCAACCAGCAATAACTCGCACCTGCCGGTTCCTACGAACAGAAGGAACGAAAACCTTTTATCACTTTCTTCTCCGGACGCACGGAATCGAGGGACTGATGAAATGGTTGAAATGTCTTTCGGATCAACAGATTTCCATATGAATCGAAAAAACTGTATGTGCAGTGGGTACAGGATTGTGATCATTTTCATTTGAATTCGGATTTGCCGCTGGATGATCTGAGGTGGAAGAATTTCTCGTATGAGGTTGAGTGGTTGCTGGATCATGATGCGATGAAGGGGTTGTGTTTTCATGTTTATTTCAAGATTTCGAGACGAGGTTCCGGTTATGACTCAAGGCTTTCCAGCTTGCAATTGGTCGTGTGCTAGGATGTCGAGGACGTTGGGGTCGCTGTGCTATGAGTTTGGGTTTGAACTGCGAAGGTTGTGGAGGAAATGGTGAGGGATGATGAGGAGAGGTGCTGGGTTGTGGGTGAGAGGGGAAGGGAGTGAGGGAGACGTCAACTACGATTTAGACTGATTCCTGGGATGGGCAGAGGTGCTGAGTTGTCATCTTACTGCTTGCGAAAGGAAAGCATGTTTCGAAGGAGCAACATATCGATGGTCGCTGCGGGGACGATAAGCCAGTAAGTAAGCATTCGGATGAAGATCGCCTTCCGCGCTTGACTGGTCGCACGCATATCGTGGACATTCATTGCAAAGCAGAGAAGACCAACGCGAGAAGCGGCAGCACGCAGTCTCGAGCCAAGCAGAAGCATAGCTGAAAGAATGAACGAGTGGGCAATAGAATAGGCAAGAACAGTAAAGCCTTGGACAGAGAGCGCGGAAAGATGATATCCTCTTCTCTCCTGTTCTTTTCGTTGACTACTACGAGACCAAGGTAAGCCGGCAAAGCCATTCAGAGCGGTATGGACAGACATCTGATTTGCATGTGAAAGCGCACAGACTCGGAGCGACAGAACCCTGATGCTTTCCAGCTTTGGAAGTTGTTGGGCATGAATCCAGCCAGCAACAACAAGTTGTCGCGCAAGTATCTAAGCAAGATTGAACTTACAAGCTGTCATGGTCTGTGTTATAGGTGCACTCTCGATAGTACTGACTCGTAAGGCCGACAGAGAAGAATCTGCTCGCTGTGGCAGCATGCCGCACAGAGTCATGTAACTTTCGCGCTTCACTTATCAAGAACGTCTGCCATCATCAAAGGGAGCACTGTTCAATCGCTCATGCCACGACATGGTAGCTTCACATGTACAAGCATGTGTGTTGGATATTCGCGACACTTTGTGCTTCTCCTGACCATCCAAGCAAAGTGTGAAGTGTGGCCGGGTTGGCCGGGCCAATCTCGCCGATGCAGATAAGCTTTGAGCGTGTTCGACGTCGTGGTGGTGGCTATGGGGATTGTGGCCACTTTGCCATACCGGCTCCGGGCGGCTTTTGACACCATTTTTCAAAAGCTCTCGCAGTGTGGATGAAGCTCTCAGATCGTGGTTGGCGGCAGCATCGAAGCTCTCGTCAGGCTGAGTTTTGGGGCGATGAGAAGCGGGAGTTTGTCCGGTCGCATGAAGCATCCAATCAGGTCGGCAGGAATGCTAGCGTGGCAAGCATGTGATAGCGGCGGACGCACCGCGCGAGTAACAGGCTAGCAGAAGTTGATGATCGCGTGCCCAGAAAAGACAAGATGCAGAAAGATGGCGGCGGATGCAGGAAAGAAAAGCTGGCCAGAAATTTTTCCTGGCAAGTCGTCAGTTGTGTTACATGGTTGGCATGAGACGAGCCAAACGGAATGGTGTCACAGCCATGCCGTATGCAAAGATTGCCGCCTTACGTGGCTTGATGCAGGCAGACACGATCGCATTGTTTGGCCATCTCTTTGTGACCCGTCGCAAAGCCAATATACAGGCTGCATGGGGCTGCGGTTGTCGTGCAGTCGCCGATCAGCCATTGTTTTTCTCGCGGTTTGCACTTTGCAGCGCCTTGTTGTCTGCAGATGTTGTGCTGTGCGCAGTGTTGCAGACTGGGGTGAGTCATTCGAAGCTCGCAAACTTTGACGCTTCCACATCGCTTGCGGAGATGCGCTAAGCTTCGGGCTGATGGGGGCAATTTTCAATATTCGCGCACACTACAGCGGTGCAGGCGTCGCAACAACAACACGAGTGCTGGAGGAAGTTGCTGCCAAATGTGTAGCAGCAGGTGATGGTATGAAAAGTGATGGCGTGCGTATGTCATCGCAGTCGCCCCCTGCCTCGCGGACGAGAAGAATAGCGAAAAGTCAAGGCAGGTAGCTTCGCGCTAAATCCGGATCAGGGCTAGCGTGGACTCCTGAACTGTCGTGAGGAAGGCGCGGACAAGCCCGCGCCTGCCCTACTTAAAGACCGTCGCCCTCCTTCAGAGGTTTGGGCGACTTCTGCCAAGACCTCGCCGAATCCCGCGCGCAGAGACGCTTTTGCAGCCCGCCAGGTCCCTCTCTCTCGCGCCTCCCATTCCAGTCCGTAGCAACTATCAGATATCCATCAAGAGAAAGCAACGGTCGCGAGACTGATTTCTTCAGCTACTGCTGTTGTGGCTCCACTCATTCTTCGCGACAATAATACTTCACACTTTTGCGCCCGTGACTGCAACGCGCAAGCACGTGCCATCCGGTTCTCGACCATTTAACACCTTCCACAGGAGTCCACCTCGACGTCAACATCCATCACCACTGCGAGGCAGGATCTGCTGGTCGGCACCACCCTCGCGGACACTTTGCGACACACCGCACCGCGACACCGCGACACCACCAACACCACCGACACCACCGACTGCGCATCAGCTCAGACACTTTGACTAGTCTGCTCTGGGTCCGAGGCGCCGCTCATCTACAAACGCCTGCAAACTCTACCCTCATCATCAACCACACACACCACCGTCGCTTGCCCTCGCATCCACCCTCGCCACAGTCAAACGCGCTCCATCTGAACTTCCAGAAAGCGCATCCACCATCGCAATCATGGAGACCGCAGCCTACATGACCCATCCGAACACGGCGGCAGAGGCGAAACAGTTCGCTGCGCCTGGGTCGCTGTCGTTTCCTGGCGCTGCTGGCCACTTGACCCCGCCCTCGTCAGATGCTGGTCAGCCCAGCAAGAACGGCTCGAACGGACAACAGCAACAAGGAGGCAATGCCGCGCAAGGCAATGGCGTGACACCCGCGACTCCGGCTGCCACTCCAGGTCAGGCGAACACAGGCGTCAGCGGTATCGTCCCAACTCTCCAGAACATCGTAGCGACGGTGAATTTGGACTGCCGACTCGACCTGAAGACCATTGCGCTCCACGCCCGTAACGCCGAGTACAACCCGAAGCGATTTGCGGCCGTGGTGAGTACTGCTTGACAGAACTTGTTTCCCTTCACGTGCTGACTGCTGAATGGATCATGCGCATTCGTGAACCCAAGACCACTGCACTCATCTTCGCCTCGGGCAAGATGGTCGTGACAGGTGCAAAGTCCGAAGATGACAGCAAACTTGCCTCGCGCAAGTACGCTCGCATCATTCAAAAGCTGGGCTTCAACGCGTAAGCTTCACTGCTGCTCGCTGATGTCGAGCCTCGCTGACCTCGCCGCAGCAAATTCACGGACTTCAAGATCCAGAACATTGTCGGCTCGTGCGACATCAAGTTCCCCATTCGTCTCGAAGGCCTTGCGAGCAGACATCATATGTTCTCATCGTACGAGCCAGAGCTGTTCCCCGGTCTCATTTACCGCATGATGAAGCCGAAGATCGTGCTCCTGATCTTCGTCTCTGGTAAGATCGTCCTCACTGGTGCCAAGGTCCGTGAGGAGATCTACCAGGCCTTTGAGCTCATCTACCCTGTGCTCTCCGACTTCCGCAAGACCTAAGAACTTCAACCAACGGCATCCTGTACCAGTATTACGGTCTCTTGTAACAACAACACATCATTCAGAGGTTCGGTGCCAACCTCGACCACATCTTGGACGACGCTCACGATCATTCAACCACACTGGCGCCTGTGTCAGCCATCATTCACTGTGGGATCGAAGCGACGCAACCAGATGACATTATTTACGATTTGCTTTTCCTGCATGGCGAGGTGTTTTACGGCGTTCGCTCACACAACCCTACACTGGAGCTTTTTAATGGGCTTTCACTACTCCAGAAGTGATAGGGTGGGACTTGAGTTTCATCGGCCGTTAGACTTTTCGCGCGCGAGCGCTGGCAAAAAAGAATAGCCAGCATTTGCGCGAACAGAGACTCTACAAGAGAGTCTTACCAAGATTGACGACACAGCAGGACGGAAATTGGTCAAAGCTAGATGCGATGCACTGCGACGGCATCAGCAAAGCGAGTATGCTAGCTGGATTGCTGATGAAAACGCGGAAGCAGAAAGAGTATCTGAGATATGGCTTACAGGTAGTGCACCAATGCCATACACTCGTGCTTAATTGATGTTCGATACATCATCTTTCTCGTCGTCGTCGTCGTCGTCGTTCTGTGCTCGTGCCTAGTCTTAGCCTTGCTTCATGCATCATCTTTCTCGCCTTCCAGGCTTTGGGAGATGAAGGCGGAGCGTATGCGACTCTCTCATTGCCACTCGGGCTCGAGAAGAGCGCTGTGTCCGTACACCATTGCCATGTCCAACAACCATCTGGCATCAGATCCATTGTATCTCAAAGAGCAATGTACTGGAGTCGGAACAAGTGCTTGGCCTCGTGCTTGCTTGCTTGCTTGGCCAGCTTTTTCGGGATGTATACCAACCACCACAATTTCTGCTACTTGCTGCTCTGACAAAAAAAAAAACGATGCAACATCTTTCTTTCTTGGAAGACAGATTAAACAAACACAGAGCATGGTGGTGATCTGCCTTTCGAACCTAGGTACTCACTCGCCGCCATACAATGCATCCTTTTCTTTTCCAGCGCCACGCTAGATGTTCAAATCCCCCCATCCATCCCATCATTATTTCTCATCATTCATCAGGTGCAATAATAATCCCTAGCTCAAGCCCTCAGCCAACCCATCGCCCCAACTCCGATCGAATTCTCTTTCACGATACCGATATGGCGTATGTACATCATCCTCGGGACCATCACGCTCTCGACTCCTTTTACTGGTTCCCGTATCATTACTACCACTCATACTCGCGATCTCAGCCTTATCAACTTGTCGCACTTTTTCATTCGTCATTCTACGCTTGCCGAACCAGCCTTTCTTTTTGATTGCAGTGCTTACGCCATCTCCATCTTGGATGTCGGAGAATGTGAGGGATTGTGCGTCGGCTTCTTTGATAGACGCTGCGTTTTCTTTTTCTTTTTCTTGCTCGGCCTTTGCTTTCTCTGCTGCGATTTCTTCGGGTGTGACCTCGACAAGTTCTGCGTCGCGGATCCATCTTCTTCTGCGAGTCCATTTGCCCCAGTCGTCGTTTTTGCTGCCTCCGTGCCATTTGTTGTCGTAATATGTCCAGCCTTCCCGGTCTCCACGACCTTTGGCCCCTGCGGAGTCGTCTGTCCAGGATGGATCGACTCGCCATTCGCTTTCTGGCACCCATCGCCATCGTGTTGATTCGAAGTCTGTTTCAGGAAGTGGAAAGCTTTCTTTTTCGGGAACGGTGTTGAGGTGCTCGTCAGTCCAGGCCTGACGCTCATTTGGCAGGAGATTGAAAGTATACCCAAGCAGAACCCATCTACGCTGATTCTCATAGATAGCGAACGTGAAGCGTACACCTGGCTTGTCGCCTTTTCTTTGCAATGCTTTGGCTAGTGCTGCTGGTGCTCGAGGTGGTAGCGGTGGAGCAGTCTTACTGCTTGACGAAGGATCTGGGAAGCGAAGACCTGTGATGACGGAGGATGCTTGGCGTACGACCCGACTGCGCCAGAGAATCGATCGTGAAGCCCGAGCAGGTCTACTATGCCAGGTCATGCCGATGGTACCTAATACCAGTAGCACACGCTGAAGCGTGATGATTCGCCATGGAGGTAATGTGAGGATGATCCAAAAAGGTGTGAGGGCCAAGAGCCGTAAGAACATAGATGTCAGTGCCGGTCTCGTGCTTGCAGACACAGCGGTGGTCTGCGTGCTCAGGAACTCGGTGAGGCGCAAGAAGGGATCCAACAGGACATCGCAGCGGTACGTGAATATCTCCAGCGTATCCAGAATCTCGTCCAGACTTTTCCTCCTCTCTGATTCCGAGTCTGCCCGACTGCGCTTCTTCTTCTCGCCGCTCCACGTCGTGCTGGACAGCGGGCTGTATCTCCTCCCGTACATGCCTGCCATCAACACCACCATCACCACCACCGGCCCCGCATATCGCAACACATGGTCGCTGTACAGCACCGTGAACCAGAAGCCTGCCACGAGCAGAAAGCTCTCCCACGGATCTCCCGTAGTCCATGACAGCAGTCCCGCCAAGTGACTAAGCGGCAATATGAAGGGATGCGAATATGCCAACACTCTTGTCACCTGCGGCGGCGTAGCAGCCAACAAAGGGCTTTTCTGATGTATCAACACCGATGCGTGATTCCTCTTCCGCGACGTCTGCTGGTTCGGCGAGAAAGCAGCAACGGTAGGCTCGGGCACAGAGTTGTCGCGAGCGCCATCGTATGCGACACGCTCGTCCGCCCGGCGTTCGCTCATGGGGATGGTAAGTGGGACATCTGACGGCGAAGTCAGCTTTCTGAGCTTCTTCTTCAAGCGCATTGCAGCGAGCCATAGTACTATAACTACTGCTAATTTGCGAGGGACGGCGGGCGGTTGCTACTTACCAAAAGCTGCCATCAAACGTTTGCGGGTGGGAATGATAGGCAGTCATGGGAGGCAGGCTCAGTGGCGTCGTTCACGTTGTCGCCTGAGCGCGCACAAACAGTGGTATGGAGGGTCATTTGGTCAGTCCATAATACATATGCCTGGCTAAGGTTTGCGACTCTGAGGCACACTGTCACGAGACTGACCTGCAGAGCAAAGACAAGAAGATGCCGCGGCCGCCGAGCCGACATGTGAAAGGCCACCCTGGACAATGACATCGTTCTGGCACATCTGTGATATGGGCTGCCGTATAATCGTATTCGATATGTCTACGTCTTCTTTTCAACATCCTACACCTCCAGCGTCGGCGAACCTTCGAAGATGCGGCTCAGACTGCGTTCGATGCCTTTCCATCCCTCTTCTGCGAGAAAAATGAATTTGCCACAGTGCAAGCTGGCGAGCGATTCCTGCAAGGCGCCAAGGACGATCGCAACGATATCATCGACCAGCTGATGGCTTGGTGCGAGCGACTACTGCCAGAGCATGCGAACCAAGAGGAGCACTGTGAGCTCTAGGCGGAATTGCTGTCGCAAGCGACGTCGGTGACAATGACGATGGTGACGACGAAAGCCGTGAGAGGTACAGTGATGAAGTGGAGAGCGACGAAGAATCCGATGAAGAGGAAGATGAGGAAGCTGAGGACGATGAAGACGAAGACGAAGACGACGAGCAAGATGGAGAAGACGACCAGATTATGCTTGACTCCGAAAAGCCGCCCCGGACCAAGGTCTTCGAGGCTGCCACCCAACAAGAGATTCGTGACCTGGTCGAGAGCTATGCTTTCTCAAGCTCTATATTCAAGACGGCGTCACTGTGGCCTCTGTTCAAGATTGTACGCATCGGTCTAAGAGGCATCTTTCGACGCCTGCAGGAGAAGCTCATGGAAGAGTGTCGCGATATCGTGGCTCAGATGGACAATACTTCGGCTCAGTATCGTCTCGACCGAGGTCGTTTCACAGACTTCATCGAAATTCAGCTCCGTGGCATACATCACCTTTGCCAGGACTCAAAGGCAGAGCTCAAGAAGCAATTGGAGTATGTTCAATTGAATCGCCCTCAGTGGCTCCGAGTTGACATTTTGCAGTATCGCCAAGATTGAGGCCACGCAGGATGATGAAGAGAACCCGACAGGCTACTTCAGCCTTGCCATGCAAGGTACTTGGGATCAGTGCAAAGAGTACAAATGTATACATTCCGGCTTTTCTGTTCATTGTTCAGGCTGACATTTTGCAGGCACCGCCTCGGAAATGAAGGTCTTGACAGCGCTCGAAACACAGCTCCAACTTGGCGGAGATCGTTCGTCATTTGCGCTCGGAGCGAACTCCCTGGCAAAGGCTATCAGTGACAATGTCGAGGAACAAACCAGAGCCGTCATCGAAGGAGTCGAACGTGTCATGGACGACATCAAAGACTGGCTCGACTTCATCTTCAAGGAAGAAGCTAACGCCCCTGAAGACCTGGAGGTACGAGATCGACTGAAGGCGTATCTCGAGAAGGGTGTTCCCCGATTCAACGAGATACGCGCATGCCTGACCTTGATCGAGCGGCGGTACGAGACTGATCCACAGGTGGCTGTCAAGCAGGAGTAAAGGTCGGAATGGAAGGGTGATTTATGACATCTGGATTTCTGCTTGTAGTCACTACTTCGGTCTCTCCAATCTCAACCAACACAACATGATTCTGAAATAATGAAATTCACAGTGCGAGATGGTAACGAGGAAAGACGACCAACGCTTCATTGTCTTCGGATCCACCTGTTGTGCAACCACACCACCTTGCAAACCTCCACACCGAGGTCAGCCGCCGCCGAGACTTGGAAACATATGCTCTTCAATACTCACTGCGCCCTTTGCTCGAATTCGAACCATCACCTCGCGTCGCCCCTTAGTGAACAGGTTCACCCGAGAATGCTACCAAATTTGCTGCATGAACAATCCATTGATATGCCAAAGTTTATCACAACGGACCACTTTCTCTACTATCATGTCCGTGAGTCGGGTTGCCGAAAATCGCGGAACCCATCAACAGCCACAACCGTCCTCCACTACCAGTGAACGACCAAGTCAGCAACGTAGATATCTTCACGCAGTCCAACGGCCACGATAACAGTCATAATACTGCTAGCGATAATGTAGCTCGTACAGCAGGAGTAGAGACAGCGTTCCACAAAGCTACTGAGCGTGGTCATGAAAGCATCGCGAGACAACTCAGTGAGCATATGGGCCATAAGAAGAACAAGCTCCTCCTCAGTACCAATAATGCGAAGCAGACAGCACTCCATGTAGCAACACTGTACCGGCAAGTCGCGCTTGTGGACGTGTTGCGCCCAGCAGGAGCCAGTCCAGATGTCAGGGATCGCCATGATCACACATCCTGGGACATAGCTGAATCTCAAGCTGATGATGCGATCAGAGCGATTTTGAAACAGCAAAAAGCCAGAGAATCTCGAGAGCGCTTCGATAAGCTGGTCGCACTCCCGAGAAACAGCTGCAAGTGTGGAAATCGTGGCGAGAAAGCGATATTGGTCCTTTTGGCGCATTCTTCTGCCTCGATCGCCACCACTTTCTTCTTTTTCTTCTCTCTTCAGAGCTTCCCACCCTTCCTTTCCCTCAAAAATCCAAAAGCCTCCTCCATAACCCTCCTCTGCCCCGGCAGCCTCAACAAACTCCCCACATCCTCCTCACTCGCCCACATCCACTCCTCATGCTCCTTAGGATCCAACTTCACCTCAATCGGCTGTTCGACATCCCCAATGAAATGAAACTGAATCCATTTCCTCCCGTTACTTTCAAACTCATTATCTTCTAATCTGTGCACCACATTCTCAAGAACAAGTCCAGTTTCCTCGAAAATTTCTCTCGCGAGGCCTTCGAGTACGCTTTCTCCGACTTCCATACTTCCGCCTGGAACTTCCCAGTACCCGGGGAAAACGTCTGATGAGGCGCGTTTGAGGATTAGAAGTTTTGATGTTTGGGGGTGGAAGATTGAGCCGCCGGTTACGTAGCGGATACCTTTAGGGAGGGATTCGCGGGTTGTGGAGAGGAGTTGCTCTACGGACATTGAGTTTCTTGAAGTTGAGGACATGGTGTGGCTGGCCTTGATTATTGATGGGAGGAGAGGCAGTTTGATGAGAGGTGAGCTTCTAGGTCTTCGTCGGGATGGGGCAGCCGAGAGACCGGTGCCTGACGGCGGGCTGAGTTTCCAAAAGAAAAAAGTATGTTTATGTAGCTGCTATGAATTTTGACTGTCTGCATAGTCATTATTACCGGTAAGAATACTGCAGAAATATGCAGCCCAGGCTCCCAATATCAAGAAGATCAAAGCAGTGAAGAATGTCATGCCGAATTTCCTGTTGACTGCTGCCTTGGATACCCCGTCCCGTGCTCTTCCCTCTGCGCATTGATAGCTGCACCACTCCGTGTCCGCTTCTTCTTCAGCCACTGTAGCCTCCGCACATCATCTGTAAGGGAGCTCCACCCTAGCAAAAGTCCTGAGCTGAGAACTGCGCCTGCTGCCTATATGACATATACGACAACAACGTGGAGAGAGGCACGAGAAAGAAGCCTAGGTATTGTGCCGAGGTGGCGTACCAGCCGGCTCTCGTGCCACTGACTTTGATGTGTTGCTCTGCTAGTTCGGTTGCGTTCTGGGAGAAGACTACGGCTAGAGAAGTTTGAAAGGCTGTGTCCCAACATGGCCGTGGCATTTGCAAAACCTTCTGAATTTCGAAGCGCTTGGTGTTCTCGCGGAGCTTTTCTCCAGTTGCAGGGTCGTCGATACCGTCGCTGTAATGCTTGTCCGTGTACTTGCGGAAGAAGCAAAAGATAGCTGATGCCACATTTGTGAGCATTTTCGTGGAGACTGCTATCCAGTAGACTCACATGAAGTCGCTCGTGCCTTTGGAAATTGGATTCGCTGTAGCTTGGCTAACCGAACTGCCTATCTTGCCAATGCCAAGCTCGAAACTGAGCCTGAATGCGAATCCATTCGAAGGGGCGAACCAAGAGCTGAAGATCCTGCCTGTACTGTGCGACTTGGGGTGGCAATGTCTGCAAGGGCTTGAACGACCATTCCACCTATCATGACGTGGTAGCTACGGACAGTAGTTGCAGACGCGATAATGATAGAGCCGAGAGCATAGATGATATTATCGTAGAATATTGCGCCAGCTCCACCAATTCTGTCATTGAGTTTGCTGGTGAACAGAATTAGAGCAGTAGTCATAGAATCCATTGATGCTTCGAGCACAGCATACTGCGCATTGTTGATTGTAGTACGAGTCAGACTTTGCTCCCAAATCTCAAGGGACTGTATCGACCTTTTCCAATGTACTCTTCATGGCTCCAGCAACACCAGAACTCTAGTGAGATCCAAACCCAATGGGAGACACCACTACCACAGACGTGAAGTTCATGTGCATAGGCACATGTACTGGATGGCCCTCGTCGCTTCGTGCTGATCGAACAGATTGCGCGTCGTTGGAAGTAGGAGTGGCTTTTACAAGAGTAGCTTCCCTGGAAGATTTGTCTCAGGCCCGTGAAGAGATGTAGCGTTGGCCATTGCTGACGTCTTCTCCGGGGCCATCGTAATGAGGCCTATGTCCTGGGAACCCGTCTCTGGGTATGGGCATGTTATCAGATGGTCATGGTCGGCCTGATACGAACAGCTGTCCAAACTCGGCGACGAGTGAAGAAGCTAGTCAGGAGGTCTTCGGTGCCAAGCTTTCATTGTCTCCACAAGGGTAGGCCAGATCTAGACAGATTGCTTGCCCAAAGCTATGTCGTACGTTGCGAGTTGAGTGGGGCATGGCCGCGTTACAAGAACGCGTTCATCCGTTGAAATTCGAGGCTTCGAAAATAATTCCCCAGAATCTGATGTAATGTCCTTAGTCGCCACTACTGTCGTATGTCGGTAGCAGGTCGTAAGTAGCGTTGTCGTGAGCGGATTGGAAAAATTTCGAAGTACCTAATCTGCGCAATCTCTGCCAGACGGGAAATTGAATGCCTTGATCAGTCATGAAGGCAAGCGGACTGGACGATGCCGATGCATTCGACCACCAGCCCATGACGCCTCTGGTACGATAGACCCAAACCATGACCGCTGCGCATACTACCACGAAGAATATGAAGCCCAGCAAGACCTCAACATCTTCGTATCCATGATCAGACTCTGTTTCCTCTTTGATTCTGTCGTCTTCATCTGCCTCCAGAAGGTCAGTTCCGGCTTCGTGGGCGGCTACTTCTTCTTCTGTAGGCCATCTAGTCGCGTTCGCACCAAAATCAATGACGGTTGAAGCTGTCAACACCTGATCGTGCTCATCCAATGCCATGATCCGCAAATATTGTCGCAACGGCAAATATGAAGGTAGTTTGATCTGTGTCTCGAAGCCCGTTTTCTCTGCATAAAGCACATGTCCAAATCTGCCGTCCTCGAAGAAAGAATCTTGAAGAGTCCAACTGCGTACTTCGGTCGAACCGAGCCAAGAGACAAATAAGCTGTTGCCCTCCAGAACGACGTCCGGCGGTGTCAGAGGAGTTCCGGTCCAGTTGAACTTGAGATTTCGATAGCTTTGAACGTCTCCCGATGAGAACCGGCTTGAGGGCTGGATGTAAGCATCGCAGAGGACAGTGCCATTCGGCGCGAATTCGGTAATGGCAGCTGAGTAGCCATAGCCCAGCAGAACGTTCCCATTTGGCAAAGTCTGATAAGAGCCTTGCGAAAAGGCAAAGATTTTCTGCGGGTGTACAAATGTCGCATTGACCTTCACTGTCATCTCTTTGAGATCGACTTCAAGCCGGCGCCCTTTAGAAACGTGCTCCAGCTCAAAGGCCCAGTCCGCCCTGTTATCGAAGAATGTGATGAAACGTTGGCCCTCGTCCCAGTGTGCATCATGCTGACCAACCATGCTAGAAGCTTCGCCGCCAGATAAGTCAGTGAAAGAACTATCCTTGCCGCCCAGCTTCCAAAGCACTTCGCCAGTCAAGCCTGAGACATAGACAACACAGCGAAGGTGGCGAAGAGAGACCAGATAATTGCCAGCTGCATCCTTCTCCACCATGTTAACGTGAGACCAGTCCCAGGGGTCTTTGAAAGTCGCAGGTCGTTTGTCTGCGTATGAGAGGTCCATAGACAGAAACTCGGATGCTCGCCATTGGAAGATCAATTGTCCCGTCTCGAGAGAGAACTCCTGGAAGAGCGAATCCCACATGAAGGTCGATGCTTCCTTTTTGCGACCAAAGATCACTTGCGGATCAACTGGAACCTTTTCGTAGACAGTGCAGAGGACGTTACCATTTGGCAATATTGTGAAGGAATGGAGGTCTGCCCCGAGGCCATTGACTGCCGAGATTCTTCGAACGAGCCGATAGTTCTGATCGTACTGTCGCTCTGTCAGTCAAGGCAAACCAAGTATCTTCAATTTGCTCACCATGTAATAATGGCCTGAGCCATGGCCGCCAACGCTATCATTGCCACCCCAAAACGTTAGGTACAAGTCGCTTTTGTATTCCTGGACCTGGAAGTTGTAGACCTGTCCGAAGTGGGCATTGGGCGTCCAGATCAAGCTTCCTCTGGACATGATCAGCTACGTACTGCAACGGCGAGTAGACCTCACTTACGAAACATCCAGGATTGCCGCAGTTGGACTCTCAGGTACCTCTCCTCTAGGAGTGACAAAAAGAAAGCTGCCATCATCACAATTCGTGAATGGCTTCTGCATGTTCACCCGAGGCGCAGTAACATTCGTCGACTTGAATGTCTGGGTGACATAGTATCCATATCTTCCAGCATTGTAGTCCGCATCCTGAACGAAGACTTCTCCGGGAGGAAGCTGTTTAGTCGGTTTCGTTCTCACTCGCGCATCAGCAAAGCAGTGAAGCGTAGACCACAGTAGTAGCAAAGAGGTCAAGATAAGCATCGCGGGCGCATGCTATAGGTCAGAAATACGGGAAGTAAAGCGTTCTGGCATGCTTGGCAAGGGATCGTGGAGTATAAGAGGCGTGCCACCTACTTCTGCGGCTTCTGCCCACCTACGCGTCCTTCGTTTCTTCAGCCGCTGGCGGGACATGGGTGCAATTACTGCAATATGGGTACATCCGACCACACGGGCTATCGTGCGAGATATAGCAGGACGCGTAGTCATTGCTGCACGGGCCTGATTAAAGGAGGCTAGTTGAATTGGAGAGGCGTTGCATTGTCGTGCCGGGTGCAGCATTCCCATTCCTACGTGGAGTTGAGGAGCCGTCTCTGTTCGCTTTGACAGCGATTGCGTACGGATGGGTTTGCTTAGTGATGAGACGGGAGAATATACTGTTGTGCTGAAGAGAGAAGACTGATTTTCCGCAGAAGCGCGAATGCTGATGCCCGATGATGCCGTCCACCTTGCCGAAATCCGAAAAGTCAATCTTCGCGGCTTCGTTGAAGTCCAGTCACCTGTTTCTGTTGCACATCACTCAGCGTTTTGAACAATTCTGTACTGCGAGCAATGCAAAGCTTCGCGTTTCATATGATCGCTCGCCGTCGTGCATTCCTCAAATAGAGCAGACCTCCGTCGATCTTGGCACGTTTCACGTGACCAGCCAAAGGAAACAAGCAAATTACCAAGCATCGAGGACATCCGTTAGCGTGCCATGGTACACGTCCAATGTCTCAAGAACCGTCGAGATACAGAGACCGGTGTCGCATAATATGGATAAGGAGTCGAGTATAAGTTTGAAAGCCCACGGGACGAGAACTTGCTGGGAAACACCACGACCTGAGAGTAACCGTGTGCGAATTAGGACGACATGGCGGGTTGAAAGCAACATGGGATCTTTCGTATTGTTCTTGGTATCTCACATCGTGGCATATACATCACACGCAATACTCTCTACCATTCTTTTATGCTCCCACAGCCTGCAAGCTCTTGACAGTATCCCGAATGCTCTCATCGAATGACCGGAACTTGATTCCGAGCGTCGATGTCACGCGAGAATTGTCGATCTTGTAAATGCCCTCCTCAGGGAAGTCACCTCCCTTGGTCTTCTCGGTTGGAAGCTTGTCCTTGAGCTCTGGGAAAGATTTCGCAATGGCTTCAGAGATCTGCCTGTTTGTGAAGTGTCCTGCGGTGATGAAGAATCGTTTGTTCGCAGCCTCCTCCTTCTCAATCGCAAGCACATGGCATAACGCAAGGTCTCGAACGTCGACCCAGATGAATGTGCCTGTGGCAGGGATCTCGTCTTTGTGCTTGCCGAGCATAGCGTCTCGAATTCGCTGGTTGGAAGTGTTGAGCGCATCGAGGGAGTTCAGGTAGTGGACGATCGGGCCAAGCACTAGCGGAGGGCACATGGTTGAGACCGTGAAGTTTGGCTTTTCCTTCTCGACGAACTCCCATGCTGCCTTCTCAGCGAAGACTTTTGAGGCACGGTAGCCAGCAGCTGGGCTCTCGAGAGCTTCTTCATGCGTGATTGGGTTCCAATCCCTCTCAGAATATGTGTGTCCAGCACCATGCCCTTTGCCCGGATCGACTATTGATGCGAAGCTACTTGTGATAACCACCTTCTTGACTGTAGGTGCACTCTTCTTGATACTCTTCAAGATGCCAGTGGTTCCGATGTATGCAGGGTCGAGGAGCTCTTTTTGCACGTCGGTGACGTTGAAGTGGAATGGCGAAGCAGTATGAATGACAGCCTCAAACGGAGGATCGCTCACTACTGCCTTGTCGAAGGCTCCTTTCTGTGCAATATCTTCGACGAGTGCAAAATCGAGCTTGTCCTTCTGATATTTCGGATGCGCTTTGGCGATTCGGTCGGCTTTCTCTTGGCTGCGTACGGTCGTCACGACGGAATGGCCATGTTCGAGAAGGTAGTCCAGCACATGTGCAGCGATGAATCCGCTGCCTCCGGTAAGAAGAACCCTCATATCTGCTGATTTGGTTGTGTGGAACGACCTTTTGTTTTGAAAAGGTGTGATTGGGCTTGGGGTTGTCAACTTGGAGGCGAAGTTGTTATAAGTTGAGGCGAATGACGGTCTTAGGAGATAGCGATAAATTCTTGTGGACATTTCTCTGCCGTGGGCAATACTTAGCCTCAATGTGCTCTGCCGGCGCGCCTGCCATGTCTCAAATCGTCATGTCCCTGATGATATCATGCAGTGATGTCGCTCGAGCCGTTTTAGAGGCAGCCATTGGCTTGCCGAGAAGTAGTCCCGACATTCGGTCTGTGAGGCTTTCAGTGCTTGAGAATAAACTTGGCCCAGATGTGCTTGTCATGGTCTGCCGGTATACCGATGCTGGCCATTCACCGCCGAGAGACGACGAGAGGCGTGTGACTGCGGCCAAGAGATCAGCTCTGCGCCTGAGATACGGAATTTGTTGTATATCAGTCAGCATGCCAAGGTAACAGGGGAGGAACAATAATAGGTGGCTTTTAAGGGCACTGATTTAGGGCTACTGTTACAGACTTATTCAGTCTATTATATACTAACTTAGGGTTACTAACAAGGATATATAAAGGTTAACTAGTTAGCTACCTTCTATAGTTTATGCAATTTAGTAGGCAATTCACGAATGTCTCGGTCTATACTATTAATTTATAATAGGTTATGAGCCCGGCGCTCTAAGCTTATCCTATCTAAGAGAACAGACTAAGAATTGTTATTATCAAGAAGGGTAACTATAGATTAAGTAGAACTACTAGAGTTAATAACCGAGATTAGTCTACCCTATAGTACTAGCCTAAACAAGTACAATTAGAGGATCTAAATAGAAAGATCTAGCTAAACAACAAAATGGCGTATAAGGACAAATCTAATAACAAGATCCTTAAGAAGGGTACTAACTTTTATACTTAGAAAACCATCTTAGAAGGGGAGCTTATTAAGGAAAAAGTCCTTAGATATGTCTTTTATAATCTAGAATAGTATAACCTAGAGGTCATACTAACTAGAGAAGACTATTAAGATACCATAATAGTTGTAAACGACACTCTATAGGTACTAGTCTTAGCTAAAACTAAATATAAGCTAGTACTAAAGGAATTCATAGAGGGAGATTACTAAGCAAAAGGCATCCTGTCAAAAAGGATAGCAGATAACCTAAGACCCAACTTTAGTAATACCTAGAAAACGGTATACGAATACTATTAGACCGTTGTAACAACCTTTAAGCTAATTGTTATAGTTAACGTCTATAATATACTAAAAAGTGTTAGTTTAATCAAGCTATAGAATCAAACTGTAGAAAGCATCCTAAAGTACTATAAAGACTTCTAAGCATAGGTCCTTAAACACTAAACAGCTACTAAACAGTTTTATCTTTAGACTAATATAAAGGTAGAGAATATCAAGATTCCTAACCTAGTTATTAGAATACTGTTTGTTAATAGCCTTTAAGGTTATAAATAGCTTAGAAGCTAGAAGTATAACAATAAGCCTAAGAAGGCTAACTAAACCCTATAGGGAATGATTACATCTCTTAAAAAAGAGAAGCTACTATTAAACACTAATCTACTAAATTAAGGAAGATTAGTATCTACTCTAGCTAATTATAAGATACTTAATAATGATAACAAGTATCAAATCTGTAAGAAAGCAAAGTATACTAATGCCTAATACTAGAAGTAGCATCCTAAAAGGAAGAAGGAATATTAAGACAAGGATACTAAGCAAGATAGCAAGAAGTCTAAGAAGGGCAAGAAGCCTAAGAAGGATAGGAAGCTAAAAAAGAAGGCTTCTATAGCTACTACTAAGGATAATGATAAGGAAGATAGTAATAATAATAAAGGTTAGGAAAGTAGGAGTTACTATTCAAGTACTACTTTTGTAGCCAACCCCTAAAGTACTACTAGTATTATAGCCTTAACCAAGACTCTACTTATTAAGAAAATGCTTCTATAGGATATAGGCACCTTATATATAATGTTTAACAACAAGTCCTAGTTTAGGAATCTTAGGAGGCTCCTAGAGCCTATAAAATTCTCCTAAGTAGTTAGCTCCTAGAGGCTAATAGTAGTTAGAGATGTCCTAATTTAGTTAGATTATAAGGGAAAGAAGACAGACATGCTCTATAAGAATGCCCTTTATTTACCTAAATCTAATATTAATCTGATTTGTATAGATAATATCTACAAGGAACTTAGTTATTACTTCTACAGACCTAGCAAAACCATTAGAAATTTAGATAGTAAGGTTATATGTAAAACAAGAATTAGGAGCAAGGTTCCTGTCTTGAAGAATGTATTAATCATTCTACTAGCCCCTATAAAGGTAGGAGGGAAGAAGTCTATTAAGTGCAACCTACTAATAGTACCTATAGTTAGTAAACTAAAGGCTAATACTAACAGAATTCACTAAAGACTTAGACATATTAGTAGCACTATCCTAAATGCAATAAAGAACAATACTAACTATATTAGCCTAGAGCATCTAGATACTAATTAGCTTAGTTACTATAAAGCCTATAGGCTTTTAAGATCTAAAAGGATTATATCAAGAAAGTTAAGAAAGGTCCTAGACTATGTACTAGATGAAATTCACCTTAATGTAATAGGCCCTATTACTCTACTAGACATCTATAGCTACTAGTTCGTCCTCCTATTAACTAATGCAAAAGTTAAGATAAGATAGGGTAGATTTGTAAAGTACAAGTTAGAATGCCTAAAGCTTATTAATAATTAGATGAATATAGTATTTTACTAGTATAGTAAGAGACCTAAGCTGTTCTTCTCTAATAGGGGAGGAGAATTTAATAATAAAGAGCTAATAAGGTTAGCTAAGATCCAAGGATACAAATAGGATTTCTCTACACTATATATCCCTAAACAAAATAGTGTTACAGAATCATTAAACAAGGTTATCCTAACTAAAGCACGGTCAATAATGATAGACTTAGGAATGCCTAAAGACCTCTAGACCTATACTATAATCCATTTAGTATAGCTAACAATTAGATTAGCTAACTTAGAGACAAAGTAGATTCCTCTTATCTATCTAGAAAGGGAGATAAAATAGGGCATATTAGAGATTAATCTATCAAAAGTTAGAAGATTTAGCTACAAAGCTTACAAGTACATTAACTAAGTTGTTAAGTTAAGAAAGTTTGTACTAAGGATACACATCTACTAGAACATTGGGTTTCAAAACAATTCATTAACTAACTACCTTCTATAGAGGGTAGTATAGGATGCAAGAACAAACAAGTTTAAGCATAATATTAGGTTTAT
Source organism: Pseudocercospora musae (assembly GCA_001578225.1). Lineage (NCBI taxonomy): Eukaryota > Fungi > Ascomycota > Dothideomycetes > Mycosphaerellales > Mycosphaerellaceae > Pseudocercospora > Pseudocercospora musae. The sequence goes on from LFZO01000005.1 coordinate 200,117, forward strand.
ACTATATGTCTTATTCTATAAAGACTAGACCTATAGCTAAGAAATTGAAAAGACTAAAAGAGATCTAATGAATTTAATCCTATAATAGAGTAGTAGCTAACTAATGTTTAAGATTGTCTTAGATAATCTAGATAAGATTAGGGACCCAAGAAATCCCTAGCCATTTACTAAAGACTAGAACATGAACATAACTAGTATAGGAGGGCTATTAAGTAATCTAAATGCAAGCTTAGTACTATAGCTTCTAACATAAGAGGATCAAGCTATAGACAGCCCCTAATAGCCTTAAGGGGAGCAAATATAGCCTAGCTAGTAGTATACTCTATTAACAAGTCTATAAGAGGAAGACTCCTAGCTAGCTTAAGGGGAGTAGATATTAGTAAATAAAAGTCTAGATGAAAATTAGACATTAGTAGATAATAATGAGCCGCCTAGAAGTAGGCTAACCTAGGCAATAGATAGTAGTTAAGTAGTAGAGTAGCATAATCCAATGCCTCCCTTTAATCTACAACTAGTAATTAGTAAAGAAAAAAGTAGCCATTCTCTAATAGTTTCAAGTATAGAAACTACAATAACTGAATCTAGCCCTATATCTATAACAACATTATTAAGAGGGAGAAAAGTCAAAAAACATGACTATAAATCCCTATATATAGGTCGCCTTTTAGCTAGCATAATGGCTGTAGCACTTTAGGAAAACCTCTTGAAAGTAGCTACAAAGTATATATTAAAGAAAAAGAAGGCAAAGAAGCCTAGTAATAGTAAGCTAGTTACCCTAAACTAAGCATTAAATAGTAAAGATGCTTAGCTATAGAGGTAAGCTATTATTAATAAGTTGAAATCACTTACAAAACAATAAGCCCTTATCTAGATTAAAGCTAATCAACTCCCTAAGGGGAGAAAGCTAATGAAAGGAAGATGGGTCTAGAAGATTAAACGTCTCCCCGATAGCATAATTGAAAAGTATAAGGCTAGGTATATAGCTAAAGGATTTACCTAAAGAAAGGATATTGATTACGAGTATACTTTTGCTCTAATACTAAGGGCTATAACTAGTAGGTTCTGCCTAGGACTAGTAGTAGCCTTAGGGTTGAAAAGATACTAAGTAGATGTCTAGACTATATTCCTTGAACCTAAAATAGACAAGCCAAACTTCATATTAGCCCTAGAGGGTTCATACCTTGTTAGAAAAAATCTAGATGAATTCCTATACGTTGAAGTTAAGAAAGGACTTTATAGGATGAAACAAGTAGCATCCCTATAGTACTATAATGTAGTAGACACTTTAAGAAGCCTTAGACTTAAGGTAACAAAGAGTAATAGCTATCTCTTTATTAGAAAAGTAATTATAGTTATCCTTTATATTAATGATTTCCAAATCTTTAGAAGAAACTAGAAGGACATTAACAAGCTTATTAATAGTCTAAGAAAGAAGTATACCATTAAGATTATTAAGACTAACCTATTCCTTAGTCTTAATATCTAAGAAGACTAGAACTTCCTAAAGGTATCTTAGAAGCATTATGCTCTTAAGAAACTAAAGAAGTATAGACTTAACAAGTACAAGTCTGTTAAGTATCTACTTAACAAGCTACTATGTACATTTAATAGAGAATGTATAGTAGTAGACTATGAACTCTTTAATGAATTCATTAGAGGGCTCTAATAGCTTTTAAATTAGACAAGGCTAGATATTACTATATCTACAAACTACCTTGCTAGGTTCCTTTCAAATCCTAGACCTAAACATATTAATATAGCTAAGCATATCTAGAAGTATATTACTAAAACACCTAAAAAGTGCTTAGTATTTAAGAAGGGCAGTACTACTAAGTTAGGATTAGAGATGTGTCTTAAAGCTTTTATATAGATCTACTCTAATACTAATTTTACTACTAACCTAGATATAGCTAGATTAGTTTTAGGATTCCTAGTACTTATATCTAGAGCACTAGTTATCTAGAGATTATAGCTTTAAAAGGAGGTTGTCTAGTTAAGTACTAAGGCTAAATATGTTTCTCTAAATAAAGTAGTAAGGGAGCTTAGATAGCTTAGGAATCTTTTAGATAAAATTAAGAGATTTACTAGTCTCTCGATAAAGTGTATAATAATTAATGTTAATAACTAGTTAGCAATCTACCTTATAGAAAACTACACAAATTTAGGAAGAAGTAGGTATACTAATCTAAGAAATTACTACTATAGGGAACAGTTCGATAAGGGCAACATTAGGGTTAAATATGTTAACACCTACCATTAAATAGCTAACTGCCTAACAAAGCTAAGGTTAAACAACTAAATCCTATAAAGCAGGATTCTCTAAGCTATTCTTTTAGAATTTTATTTGTTCTAGAACTAGAAGACAAACTTAATATATTTATTTGCATTTTATTAAAATCAATCTTAAAACCAAGTTTAGAACTTTTTAGCCTAGGTACTATTTAGCAACCTAGGCTCTAAACTGAAATGCTAGGAAACAAACCAAGCCTAGTATAGTTTTTAGATCTTCCCCGGTACAACTAAACTAATTAGCTACAATTAAGGATAGCGGTACCTACTACCTCTAAAAGTAGAACTATTAGCAAACCTCCGGTAAAAATCGGCCTTAACACGCCTAATAGCATAATATACAGCCTCCATTACTTTACTATTACTATCCCTTAATAAATAGTTAAAGTTGATAACAATCTGCCTACGCTATAAACTATCTCTACTAATAAAGATCTCCCGAGCTTGATTAATAACAACTGTATTCGGTCCTAGTATACTACTTGAGCCTTAAGACCTAACCGAATTAGCCCTTAAGCGAGCTAACTAAGAACGAGGAGTTAACTAGTATCTAGAAGTACTATAACGGCTATACTAAAGTCCCTATCTATTATTAATATAGGCATTGTAAAAGAAAGTATTACTAGCTACGTTTATACGCTAGATCTTATTGTATCTAATAAATACCTTGCCCTATGTATTGTTTGTATAGTACTAGTAAGGAGGAGTCTACTATACAATACTAGTACTTGCTTTAGCTAAGATGCTAGGTAAGTAGTTAATATAGCCACTTATGTTAATAGAACCCTAGCCATTAAATCTAAGATGCTAGACTAAAGGAATTGGATTGCTAGTAGTATTGTTAAAGAAACCTATCTACTAGGAAGATAGCTTTATAGGCTAACTAATGCTATTACTACGGTTCTAGGCCTTAAGTATCTATTAATACTAGTTAAGGTTAACCTTGCTTAAATAAAGTCTAGAGGCAAAAGCAGCATTAACTATAGCCTAGAGCTAACTATTAGTTATGTTTATAGTAGCTATAATGAATCCTATTAAGGTTAGCAAGGATCCCTACAATAGCTAACATCTAGCTTACCTTTGTAGGAATTTTTAAAGAGTTAGAAAAGATATAACCTAGTCTAGATAATAAGCAAATTGCTTAATATTGCTAGAGTTAGTATAGAAAGAAGAAAGTTAAGTTTAGCCTTAAAGGTTGAAAGACTTATAAGTACTAAGATTAAGGATATAAAGTGTCTATACTTAAGCTATTTAGTAAATATATAACTACTTAAAGAAGTAAAGGAAAGTATAGGAACAATCTAAAGTAAAGGAAAGCATAGGAACAATCTAACCTAGTTAAGTAAGCTAATAGGCTATAAGAGCCTAAAGGAAGTGAAAAAATGACTAATCTAAGGATAATAAGGATACTAATCTAAGGTTAGGAACTAACTAGAGTTAAGCTAAAGGAGCTTATAACCTTTATTAAGGCATAGGCTATAGCATGCATAGTATGTAAAGCAAAGCAAACTCACAAGTAATTATTAACTAACTAACTAAAGGGGAGTGTTGTATATAAATTAGCATACTAAGGTAATAGGGGAGGAACAATAATAGGTAGCTTTTAAGGGTACTAATTTAAGGCTACTATTACAGACTTATTCAGTCTGTTACATACTAACTTAGGGTCACTAACAAGGATATATAAAGGTTGACTAGTTAGCCACCTTCTGTAGTTTATGCAATTCAGTAGGCAATTCACGAATGTCTCGGTCTGTACCATTAATTCACAACAGAATTGCGCCGCGACCCCTGCTCAACTTTAGCCACATGCGCATCGCGCGGCCGCGTACAGATGAACTAATCGCGACACCTCAATCAATAATCAACACGAAAAGAAGTCGCCGCGATCGTCCACATCTGCTAATACCGTTACCACCGCCTCCTTAATGCCGCGACAATGGCCATGAATTTCGCGCCTTACCAATCTTCGCCTCCAGAGTCTGAGAGAGCAAAGTCACCTCCACCTGTCCGCAGTCCACCAGGCTCCCCGAAACCACAGACACGTCAACAACCTCAGCGAAACATCTCCAGTATAGCTGATCGCGACGATCCTTGGGCTGCGGCGCGTAACCAAAGACTCCCATCCCCCTCACAATATGACCGATCTGCCGACGGGGAATATGAGGACCTAGAAGGGCAGAACGAAAGGAGAGGTTTCTACAACGACTACATTGGCAATCAAGCTCTTGAAGGTGGTGGACAGACAACGTATGGCGGACACGGAGGCATGAGCATTTTTGAAACAAGTCTGGGACTGAACCTTGGCGTGGAAGCTGCTTTGGCATATCTCTTGCTGCCGCCTGCAGGAGGTGTTGTGCTATTGCTTTTCGAACATAAGAGCGATTATGTGCGCTTCCACGCGTGGCAAAGCGCGTTGCTTTTCTCGGCGATATTTCTGGTACACATCATCTTCTCCTGGACTTCGATCATCAGCTGGATGCTATTTGCATGCGATCTCCTGATTATAGGCTATCTGGCACACGGAGCTTGGAGGTATGCTGAGTCGCTGGACAGGGTGGAAGTGCCGATCTTTGGCAGGCTGGCGAGCAGTTTTGTGGACGATGAGTGAGCATCAGTCAAGTCAGGGCTGCATAGAACTATCCGATGCAACCTCCACAATCTGATAACTGGTTCGTTTGTGATGAACTCTTAGCGAAGGCGTTTGGGAGGATGGTTCTGCTTTGGCATCATACAATGTGTAATCAGGTGAGCGTGAAAGATATAGATGGCGCTCTCCTATCGGTGCTCGAGCTTGTGCGAATGCTGCGTACTGTACAGCAAGAAGATCGGCAATCACGAATTGCAACCGTGTTGACACAAGTAATTCGCATCCTTCTGGCTCGTAGACTTGTGTGCACTAGAACGCCTTGCAAGGCTACAAGCCACACGAGCAGGCCATTGACCTAGATCTAAGTGAACGTTTAGCTTGATGTCTTTCACGCATACCAGGATCGACCCGACCGTGACTCGACACGACAGGGATGTACAAGTACGACTCCTTCCCTGCGGACTTCCTTTGACCTACATCCTTTCTGTAACAATAGTCTTCTAACATTTTGCTTATACATGCTCCGGACGAAACAGACGCGGATGCTGTTCCGCGGCATACACTTGACACCGCGTAGGCCAGTTCCAGATGGCCACGTTGATCTATCGTATCAATGCCATTCGCACATCTCTCTCCTTTCTCCTTGCTCTTCAGCTACCAGCAACACCACTGTCGAGCAGCAGAATACGATGAAGACGCGGCCTGGAGTGCCTTTCCCACTGTGCCGCGCGCAGAGTGGCACAGTCCAGTGCTGAATGGCTCGAAGACGCCTGCCGCGGTATCGATCAAACCTTATTAATTCAGCCAGGTCGTCCAGCTGCAACGCGTCTTTGGCCGACATGCTGGGGAACTTTGAACTCAGATCTCGTGGCAATGGCGAGACCATGAATAGAGACACTCGTTTGAAATGGTCTGGCTGGGTGCGACACCAAGTCTGGTTCTTGTGGCGGTAGCAGCACTGGTCCAGCATGGAAATACTACTACTCCGGCCACGGTGGCCAGTAAGGCGCCGCGCACAGAAGAAGGACCTCTCAAGATTATGTTCGTGGGTGACTCCATCACTCATGGACATGAAGGCGACTATACCTGGAGATTTCGCTTGTGGGAGTGGCTCAGGGCAAACGACATCCCGTTCGACTTCGTGGGTCCGTACACGGGCACTATAGCCCCTTTGGAATTCGAGCCGCCGCAGCCTCCACGAGCAATCGAGGATGGAGATCCAAAGATCGATGTCGATTCTTACCCGCGAGTTACTTGGGGCTACAATGAAGCCGTTCCTCTAGACTTCGATGCCGATCACTTTGCGACTTCTGGAGATCGAGCCGATAGAGTCCACAAGCTTATTCAGAGTCGAATAGAGGAATACGATCCAGATATGCTCCTGATTCTACTAGGCACAAATGATCTTGCCTGGGGAGGGCTTCCTCCTGATGGTAGGCGCGACCCGAGAAGGAATACCTTCAACGAGCGTACGCCACGATGCTAATAATGTAACATAGAGCTTCTGGGGTATTACGACTTACTTTTGCAGAATGCTCGCAAAGCAAAGCCAAACATCAAGATCGCCTACGGTAATGTGGGTTGGGCATGTTCCAATGATTGTAGCGTGGATGGAAGCTGACCACAAATATTCAGGTGCCGGGTCGAAATTTTGTGCGTCTTGGTCTTGCAAGCAACATTCTCGTGGTGAATAACAAGCTTGCCAAAGCGTGCAAGCGGTATATATACTGATATGAAAATTCCGGACTTGGACACTGACTGTAAATTTTAGCTGGTCCACGCCGGGTTCTCCTGTTCACTATGTCGACGTGGCATCCGAATACACCTGCGGGCTTGACTCATGCACAGCAGCGTTCGATGGACTTCATCCGAATGAGCTGGGTGCATATCAGATCGCTCGTGCTTTCTCAAAGACTCTGATCGAACACTTCACGCTCGGCGAAAGTCCGATTCAAGTACCGGATTCAGTACCGGAACGTGATCTGCCTGCACCTGCGAATCTGGTCGCCACGAGTTCGTCAATGGGCATCAAAGTCACCTGGGATCGACGTTTCGGACTAACAGAAGGCAAGATCAGGCAGCGATGCCAAGGCGAACGGGACTGGCGCGTGGCATTTGCGCGCACGAATCGATGGGATACAATCTTGCCAGAAGCCGGCATCCGTTGCGAATACCAAGTCAAGTCTTGCTATGGCAACACCTGTGGTGATTTCACTCAGGACATTGTCAGCGCAGTATCGGACAGAGACACGCCTCCACCACCCACAAACATCAAGACTACTCCCACCAAACTTGGCTTTCGCGTCACCTGGTCGGCACCGGAAACTCATTGGAACATCTCTTCATATGCTATCAAGTATACGGTAAGTCATGACGATCAAAAGACTGCATTCGCCGACGACTAATAGTTGACACATTTCAGAACACTAACAAAGGTTTGATTCTCGCAGTCGGTTCACGACAACTTTCCGCGAAGCAGGAAGGCATGTCCTCCGGCGAATTCAGTATAGTAGGCGACGTGCTCTTAGTTCAGATGAGTTCCTGGTCGGGCGAAGGCTACGGAGGAGTCTACACAGATGCTCAAGCCGTCAAGCCAGGAAGCAGTAAACGGCCATCACCTCCAGGTCATATTTCGGCGCGACGAGTGAACTCCACAGCCCTTTCATTGAAGTGGTCAAGCAGCAGTGCGGCTGCAGCATACTCGATCAACGTGGGGGAAAATAAGAGCGGACCCATGCTCAGCACGGAGTACACCCTAGCAGTGCCAGAGAACACAACAAGGTACGCTGTCTTGCGAACCTGATATCCAGCTGCTAACCAATACAGCAATCTTGAAATCTGTGTTTCCGCCATCAATGGCATTCTCGAATCAAGCCCGACCTGCACACGCCGCATCACGCTTGACAGCTACTCTAAAGACTATACGCCAGCTCTGTTGAATCTTTCCACAACATACCTGTTCTTCCTCGTACTGACAGCCTACGTGCTTTCGACAGGACTACTTCGGAAGGCTTTCAGGATCCGGCCGCGATGAAGGCTCAGGGAGTAATCACATCGAGTGCTGGCCCGATATTGGAGAACCGAAAGTCAATGGAGAGATATGGAAAATTCGAGCGTACGCAGGTCTTAAACCGAGGGGATAAATGCCTCCTTATATGTCTGACACCTAAAGCGAGTATCACACCAATACCAATTGGGATCTGATATTTCACGAGCCCTCTCTTGGCACTGATCATCCCTCAAACACTTTTCTCTCGCCACTCGCAAAGCAATGCACAGAAGATAAACAAATGAAGATCGCTCTTCACAAAAGGGGGTCAGGATTGGTCAAGATGGCATTGAGGCTAAGAAATTGTCAGTGGCTTGGTGGTTGTTGACGGAGAGAGAATCTACATCCAGACCGATCTGTGGCGAGGGACAAGGCATGGCCGGCTCAAATATAGGGTTCATAAGGCTGACTAGGTTCCCATGTCTTGACACGTGGGGAGGAAAAGTCAGAGTCGAGAGAACTTCACATCGGTTCATGATGATCGCGACGCCTGATCATATTGTGTCTTATTTCGCAGTTGGTATCTGGAATCGCAGCAATGTGCCGGATTCTCGCCATCGCTTAATCGCCATCATACAAGAATCACGCCGTAGAGGAGAGGAGAGGCTGAGCAAGGTCGAGCTTCAACATCACTCGGACGAGCTACTGGGTGGAAGGCGCTGTTTTCATTGAGTGTGCTTCCACCAGACGAGTTCGTGTTAGTCCTCGTAGTAATCCTCGCGCTCCTCTTCCAGCTCTTCACGGGCCTGGATTGATCAAGTCAGTAACGTGTCCAACATACAACTTTCCCGAATAGAACTTACCTCCTGCAGCTCTTCGAGCTCCGAACTGCTAGCATCCGAATCGGCAGCAGCCTCGACGGCCTCGTTGTACTTTTGCTGGGCTTCGCGAAGGGAGTCGGCATCACTGTCGTGAGCAGGTGGTGGAGCCATAGAGGGATCGCCGTAACCAGCGCCGTAACCAGACGAAGGTGCAGCGTATGGATCGCTCGCGTATGGACCGCTCGCGTATGGAGCTGCGGCTGCCGGGGCTGCGGCGGCTGGAGCAGCAGCGTACGATGGGGCAGGAGCGCTAGAGCGGTACTCATCGTCGCTGTCACTGTCATCTGCGGCAAGTCAGTTCCTGATGGATGTACTGGGCACGGCTGAAGACTTACGAGCGATCATGGCACCTGCGATGCCTCCCACAGCAAGACCTCCGGCGCCGGCAAGGAGCATGTTACGTGTGCCGTTGTCCTTGTCTTTCTTCTTGTCTTTCTTCTCGTCCTTGTTCTTGTCTTTCTTCTCCTCCTTCTTCTCGGCCTTCTCAGCATCACCATAGTACTGCTGGGCGTTTTGCTGGTGCTGGTAGTCGTTGTGACCTTGGGCAGGCATGGCGCCGCCATACTGGTTGTAGAAACCGCCAGCCTCGCCATGACCGCGCTCACCAGAGTAACCACCGGGTGGAGGAGGTGAAGCGTAGCCGGAATGCGGAGGACCAGACTGGTAGCTGCCCTGGGGAGGCGGTGGAGCACCGTAGCCGCCTTGCTGGTACTGGTGTGCAGGCGGCTCCCACTGAGTGCGACCCGTGGCTTGCTCTACGTAGTACCACTTCTGACTGTTCTGGTCAAATTGTGCCATCCATCCAGGAGGAAGGGGCGGCTGACCTGGCGGAGCGGAGTGCTGTGGCGGGGGAGCAGGATATGATCCATACTGCTGTGGCGGCTGACCATACGATGGCTGCTGGTAGTTTGGGTGCTGCGACTGGTCGGCATGGCCGCCTGGCCCACCATAACCGCCTTCACGAGTGGCGCCTTGCTGCGTGCTGTCGACAGGCTTGGAGTCGGTCTTCGAATCATCATCCTTCTTGTCCTCCTTCGGCTTGTCCTCCTTCGGCTTGTCTTCGAAGTTGGCTTTGAGCTCCTTGAACTCGTCGGTGAGCTTCTTGAAGAACGACATGATGTTCGCTCGCAGGAAGGCGTGGTTGTTTGCTTGAAAGAGTGGGAGGAGTTTGAGGAAAGGTGGATGGTTGTTTGATGAAACGGCAAGATTGCAAAGTTATAGCAGCAATCGCGGGGCACGTAACGGCTTCACTGCGACCCCGGCTCGCTTTCCTTGTTCATGTGAGGCCAGAGTATGAAAAGTCGTACGGGAGATCCACTCGTGCATGCGTTGTCGCCGCCAAGGTCTTCGCGTCACCTCCCTTGGTCTTCTCGGTTGGAAGCTTGTCCTTGAGACAGGGATCCAGACGGAGGCGAGCTGCCACCTTTGTAACAAAGTTAGACCTCGAAGCCGCTCCTGTAATACGAATCGAAAGAATGTCTCTCGGATAAACGCGCGACTGTGTATGATATCAGCTTCGCTTAGGGCATAGCATAGTGCCTAGCAATAGACTAGCTCGGGCTACAATAGACAGCTATAAGGAATAGTGTAAAGTAACTATAAGCAAATTGTAGATACTTTCATGAAACATCCTTCGACCGGAGGAGTCGTTCGTCTTCTTTAGGCGTCCTTGTCGTTAGCTATAGAGTATGTATACCTCCTTTCGCTATTATTTCGTCCTTTATTAACTAGTTGACTATACGGTAGCGAGCTATTTGCGGCTTGCCCTTAAAAGCTTCTAAGACAATCTCTAGCCTATAACACATTAGTATTAAGTACTACTTAATATATATATCGCCTACCGAAAATGTATCTCCTTAGATATTATACCTTACATCGCTTTATAGTAGGAATGCTTATATAAATCGTTATAGATTACTAGACTTATAGGCATAAGAGTCTCTATAAGCTATAATGTCCCTAGTTAACGCTATATAGAGCTTTATATATAGGACTTACCTTTTATCTAATAGTATCTTCTATTAGTATCTACGATAATATAGTAGAATATACTATCCTCTATACAAATCGCGTAGTATATCGAAACATCTATCTATATTAATTAGTTCGAGATATAATCGCTAGTTAATAATTAGTTAAAAAGAAGAGTATATCTATATAACTAAATTCTAAGACTCTACTTTCTAACGCGCTTTATCTTCCCTATAGTACCTACCCTATATTATTATTAATCCTTATAGTCTACTTTTATATAAATAAGACTTGAAGGTTATCGTAATACTAATATAGCTTCTCTTATAATAGCGCCTATATACTACTACCTACGTATAACGAAATACTCTATCCTCGAAGTCTAAATTTACCTTTATAAACCTTCCGATATATCTTAGCTCTTATCCTTATACGATAACGTTCTATAACGCATTATAGTAGAAGTATAGCCTAAAGTCTTACTAAAGCTATATAAGGAGAGCGAGAATACTAAGAAGAAGAGTATTAGGGGCTAGGTATATAGTAACGTATAGAATACCCGCCTAACCGATAACATAGTAGGTAGTAGAACTAACAAGTGCCTCCTAAAAGGATTGCGTAGAGCGCTAGGTTAAAAAGGCTATACGAATTACGTACGTCTAGCGTACGCCCCTAGCGCGCGCCGCTTAGTATACTTAGGGCTTAGTAAGAGACCTTACCTTATCGAGGTCCTTATAACTATCCCCTTTCTCCTAGTATAGCTATCCCTAGCTATAGACAAACCTAACTCCTCGTTAAGCTATCCTATATACGTATTCTCTCGCGCCTCTAGCGCTTCGAATACGCCTCGCGTACGTTACTACTTCGTATAGCTAGTTACTACGCGAAAACTCTTTATTGCTATATAGTAGAATTTTTATATTTCTACTAGCAACGTACCTAGGCAGGTCTAGCGTATTCCTAAGAACGTATTAATTATTATTATTAGTAACTAGGTAGCCCGTATATAAGTAGTATCTATAGTCTACCTAAAAACTTCCCCTATTTCTAAGCTTTCTACTAATACCGCGCTAGTACCTCGCTAGCTCTACGCAAGCTCCTCTTATACTCTAACTAACAATTTTTATACTACTCTCCGTATAGATCTAGCTAGTACTCCGGTTACGGTACG